>MU006097.1:598239-642975 GCA_010093705.1 Patellaria atrata CBS 101060
TAAATTGTACCATAGTGCATAGGGCAGGTCGGGTTTCGTCCATGAGGCGAGTGCTTAATGTGATTTTTCGTTTGTGAACGTGGTGGGATAATGTGATTGATTGTTATTGTGATTGTGAGGTGGAGAAGATGTAGGTGGATGAATGGAACGGTATATGATCCCCCTTCCCCTCGTCTCAGAATAGATGACTGAGGTGGTATATTCATCCCGATTCAAACCGAAACCCAAGATGCAGGTATATACTACTTGCTACTGTTACTGTTACTGTACAAGCCCACATCGCTCGATATCCAACCCTCCAAAAAGTTCAAAAATGCAGACATCTCAGCAAGAGGTATACTCCACTCCCTTTGAGCTGTGAAAGAAAAAAAGGGAAGGGAAATAGAAAAGTACAAGAGGGGAAAGTACCACGAACATCCGCAAGACTCCATACACCCGTACGCACGCCCACGAAAGAGGAAAGAGGAAAGAAGCCGGGGGTATCCACCCAAACCAGAAACTCCAAGACGACACCACTCCTCCATCTCTCATAATCTCTATCGTTTTCCCACCTACGCACCACACCCCTCCAACCGTTCGCGCTCGCCCTCCTCCAGCTCCCCCAGGACCTCAGGCAACATCCCCTCCACATCCTCCCCCGAGACGCCCAAAGCGCCAACGATAAGCCGCTTATACTCAGCATGGCGCTCTCCAACCCCCGCCGCCGCAAGCGCGCCCACGATCTCCTGAACCAGTTTCCTCCTCTCGAGCTGCGCGAGCGCCAATGCCTTCGCGAGCTCCGCCTTAGCGAGTTCGGGATCGCGATCGTGGTGGTCACGGTTCAGGTTCTGCGGCTGCTGGAGGAGCTGAACGAGAGAGTGAAGCTCGGCTCTCTGCTCGACTTCGAGCAGTGCCTCTGCTTCCCGCTCTAGAGTCCGTAGTTCCTGCTCCAGCCGTTCGTCGAGGAGGTCTTCGTCCCCGAGGCCGTTGATGCCGAGGTGCGTTCCCTGGAGTTCCTTGATCGCCTTTTTGGTGGCTTCGATCTCGGCTTCGCGTTTGCGGATCACGCGGTCCGCTTCCGCGTTCTCTAGTTCTTTTTCCTCGAGCTCGGCTTCGTAGGCCGCGGCGAGCTGTTCGACTTTCTCGAGGAGCGTGGGTGCGATCTTGGTCATGAGGGTGTTGGCGGTTTGGGAGCGGTAGGTCGGCTGGCTGGGGGTGGGGGGAGCTACGGAGGAGGGAAAGAGGGCGATATCTCCGTTGACGGGGCCGAAGGGGGATGAGGAACCGGCCCGATGGCGAGGGTCTCTGCGACGGTGATTGAGGTCGCGGATCAGGTCGTCCGCGGTCTGGCCTGTGCTATTTTGGATGTCGAGGGCGACGTTTCGGCCGAGGAGGGTGCGAACGCACTTCCGGGCGCCGTTGCGGGCCGCTATCATTATGGCGGTGTCGCCGTGTTGGTCCTGCATGTTCAGCAAGCGGGTGAGATCGGCTGGATTCCAGGTTTCCGACAGGTTGTCCAGGATGGTATCGAGGTAGTATCGTGCGCAGACGTATTTGTTCTTACTGCTTGTTGTTGCGGTGATGTGATGGAAAACCGTAGAGCCGTACCAATCGGCGCGGAAGACGGTCGAGTGGAAGATTTGTACCATTTTTGGCATTGTTTGTTTGTCAAAGTTGTTTGTGAATAGAACCGCTCGGATGAGGGGGGTTTCTAGGCTGTTGGAGACACAGTCGACTTTTGCGCCGCGTCGAATCAGGTCCTGGACTACGTCTACATCTCCCATCGCCGCGGCCCAGTGCAATGCCGCGTGTCCCTTTTCGTCAATGGGACGGTCTAAATCGATACCAGGCGGTGGATCAGGCGGCGCAGGGAGCCGGTCCACGGTGTCTAATAGCATGAAGTAATCGAGCAGCGCATCGGACCATATTTGTTGGTCCCTCTCTTGTGCGGACATCTGGTCAAGTCCTCTTTTACGCTTTCGTCCACCTCCCGTATTAGAATATTGGGATGGAAACAGATCCTGCTCGTCTACTATAGAGTCCGTCACTATGGATACGTTATCGGGCGTCTCGTCGTTGAGTTGGGTGCTTAGTTGCTCGAAGTGTTCCTCGCTCTGCTGACTAGGTGCTACTTGATAGTTAGCGCTACATATCAACAAGACACAATGTGGTTATTATCATGTCAAGCACGCGACATGACTAACGAGGCTCGAGAGCGTTTCCAACACTCCCAACGGGGATCTTCCGCCTACCGGGAACAGCGCGTCGGACAGCCGCACTCTGTCGCGGTGCCCTAGGTCTTGAACTCGCAGCGGTAGCATGTTTTGGCGCAGGAGGCGGACTTCTATCTCCAGGTACGAAGTCGAAGATGGGCAGTAACTTCTCCAGCACACCATTACGTTGCGCCAAATCCCGTCCTTCGGTGAGAGGTATCCAGGTCCCTAATTATTCCTACTTCAGCAATGTCTGTAGTATCACCATGTCTTTTATGAGCCCAGACCTTGATATTTGCCGTATCCACCCTGAACCTTTTCATGCACACCTTTCTGGACTTCTCTTTCCAGAATGCGAGTACGAGCAGGTTTATCGTAGTCTGCTACCTTAAGGATATGTGTCGCGTTGATCCAGTCGTCAACACGCCTTCGCATGACATGGTTGCCATCAGCGTTATACTCGTAGACCGGGACCTTGTGCGATTGTCAGTAAATGTGGTGACAGGGCTGACGAGAGATGGAGGATCATGGTGTCAAAACGCTTGAAAGCTCCAAGGGAGTGGCGAAGGTGAATATTTACATTACTATATGTAGCAGAGTAGATCTTGCCCGTGTTCTCAATGGGCATGATGAAGCGATCGACCTCTTAACGTATGTGGTGGAATTTTGTCTCAATGCACGGTTGGTGAGGTCCTTGGGTCTTGCGATAGACGCGTTGGGCGCGTGCAGTGAATCTAATTTACGGCTGTCAATGGCGGATCTCCTGTCTCGGCACGCCGTAGAATCCCCGAATGACCACAAGCTATCACTTCACCCATATCTATCGACATTGCGACCACAGATTCCGACCTCAATTGCGCCATGACAGTTACAGAATCGATCAAGGAAGCCGTCGGTCTCGACCATGGCAACAAATCCTCCGTCCGTACGTCCTACCTCCAATTCACTGCATTCTAAGCTACCCAGAGCTCCGACTAACCCAATGGACTACTGTAGCTGCTACCCGCGAGGAAATGTCCGCTGCCAAACTCCCCTTAGCATATAGAGATAGTTGCGCACATCTATTGATCCCCCTGAATCGGTGTCGGTATGAGACATATTACATGCCATGGAAATGCGAAGTACGTCCCACGTAGCATGGACGGGAAATATTAGCTTACACGGGATGCAGAATGAGAGACACAGCTACGAGAAATGCCAGTACGAGGAGTTTAAAAAGAGGGTAGCAAAAATGGATGAACTAAGAGCCGCAAAGGGCGGTGCGAGAAGCAATTGAGGGATGAATGATATTGAGGGAGTTTAGATGGGAGGAAAATATTATGGTGCAGAGGAAGAGTGTGTAGCATTGCTGCTTGTACATATGCATTGAATCATTATGAAGAATAATTCCCTGCCGTGCCTGCTTATCCCACGTTGTGATTTGGGACTTCGCTAAGAAATATATTCAATACTTCTTCTAACATTCAGAAAAGAAAGTGCCGAATCTGCACCTTCACCTTATATACAACTTCAGGTAAACCATTTTCATCTAACCCGTTTTGCTGAGCGGTCAGGCAGTCCGACTACGATACGCCCTCTCCCGAACGTCGTCGGTTCGAATCACCCTCCGGGCGGGTTCAACGGTAAACATTTGCTCAATGGATCAATGGAACAGCGGCAGCAAAATTCCGTCCGGGGTGTTCAAGGAGTCCTACAGGGCTAATTATTTTGTAGAAATTTCAATTTCTTTTTTTATTCTTTTTGAATCCCTTATATCTATACATTAAATGGCTGTTCTCTTTAAGCACCGGAGCGACCAATTGCTCTATCGCTATTTTTAGAGCTTCGCAGCTAGTGCTACTTTTTGAGTCTCAGCTTTTGCCTGATCTCGAAGAATCTTGCGTAAAATCTTGCCAGACTTGGAAGAGTGTTAGCGTATACATCTCTAATAGGAATAAACAGCACTCACTGGATTCTTAGGTATAGCATTAACGAAGCGTGCACCTGCTTTCAGTCGCTTATGTTTCGATACTTTGGAGTCTAAGAAAGTGACGATATCATCCGCGGTTGTGGTCTTCCCTTCCTTTAGGACCACATAGGCGCGAGGTGCTTCATCTCCATCCCTGGGATGTTTTAGTAATGAAATGAATATTTCCATTTGGACTGGAGTTCTGACATTTCAACACCAATAACAGCTACATCCGCGATTGCTGGATGGTCCAAGAGCAGTGCTTCAAGTTCTGCCGGCGCAACTTGGTTGCCCTTTACCTTAATCAATTCCTATACCATAGGGTCAGTGACATAACCGAGTCGACGAAATTGTTTTCTTTTTCGGAAACTCACCTTCATCCTGTCCACGATATAGAAAAATCCATCCTTATCGACGAATCCAATATCACCCGTCCTCAACCAACCATCGACAAGAGTCTCTTTTGTCGCTGCCGGTTTATTCCAGTATCCCTTCATAACGACTGGCCCTCTCACCCACAACTCTCCTCTTTCACCATGCTTAACTTCTTCTAAGCCTCTCTCATCACGGACTATTTTAATTTCACAGTTCGGATTTACCTGCCCTACTGAAGCTGATGTTGATATGGCGTTCGATTTCCAACCCGTTGCAGCACATGTCAACCTGTATTTCCATTAGAAAAGACATACTCACAACCGGAGGTAAATACTAACTCAGTCATCCCCCACCCCTGTTTGATATTAACCCTCCCATCCCATAATTTCTCAAATCCCATACAAATCTCTTTCCCTAATGGCGCAGCTCCACTAGCCGCTCTTTCCACGGAGCTCAAATCAAACTTCTTAGTTGCGGGATGCTTCACCATGGCCACCACAATAGGGGGCACCAGCCACAAATCCGTAATTCTGAATTTCTCCACGATTTGCAGCATCTGGAGAAAGTCAAATTTCTGCATCAGGTACACCTGAACCTCACGAATGGGTGCGAGGACAGTGAACACCGTTTGCGCGTACGCGTGATACAGAGGGAGGAAGCACAGCCATCTCGCTCTCGTAGTCTTTGATTGATATTCCGGATCACCCTTCATCATGAAGAACACTTGCTCGATGTTGGCAATATAATTCCTATGTGTAATCTCTACACCTTTCGCCATGCCCGTGGTGCCGGAGCTATAGTTCAGGGCAATGGTACGGTTAGCTTCCTCTTCCGTCCCCAACTCCTCCCACACAAGCCTGTCCCCAAGTTCGGGAGATGCAACAAGCTTAGACCAGTGACGAATGCTGCCGCGGTCCTTGCCCGTGCCGTCGAATGTCGCTTGGCCGTCGTCGAAAGTGAAGATCTGCTCATCTTTCAATCCGGCTATCCTCGCTGCTTCGATTGCGGTATCGAAACTTCCTTCTGCCGCGATCAGGAACCGGGCTCCTGAGTCCTGGAGCTGGTATGCGAGTTCACGGGCTACGTAAGAGGGATTTGCACCGGTGAAGATACCGCCGGCCATGATCACGCCCATGATGACGCAGGGGAAGAAGAGCGTATTTCCCGAGAAAAGAAGGACGCGGTCGCCGGGTTTGAGACCCGTGGCTTGCAGACCTGCGGCGATACGTTTGGACCATTGTCGGTAGGTCCGCTTGGTGAGGTAATGAGTTTCTGGTCTATCGACGTCAATGAAGGTGGGCTTGTCAGATAGAGGTGCGGACGGTGAGGTGAAGAGGTATGTAGGTAATGGAACTTGAGGAATCGGGACCTGGAGATGAGCTTTGATAGGCATCTTGATATGGTAAGTGATATGAATAATTGTAGAGCAAGTGTGACTTCGTCTGTCCTTTCTTTATGGAAATCGACCCTAGCTAGACTTGAGTGGATCAAAATGAAGAGTAGAATCGTGAATACTCGCTATCACTGTCCGAAGGTGAATGGCAATTGTAAAACCTAAGGTATAGACTGAAGGTCATCGCACGGGGAGATTCGATCACTGATTGAACAGATAGCCGACAGCGCCTGATTTTGGAGAAATGATAGAACCATTCGGTCACTTGTACAACTATAAATACATGTCGTGCTAGAGGTTCATATTGAAACTAAAGGAATAACTTTATATGAAGTAGGCCTTGAAACTTATGATTTAGACATGAGGTAGAATAGAGATTAAAGGTTTAGAACTAGGAAGACACGCGGAGCAGAAATACAGAAAAAATGTTCAACCTATACTTTCCCTACTATACACGACTAATCTAGAATAACTATGCATCATCTGCGGGGTCTCCATGGATACACACAGCTTCCTAGGCTTTTTACCTATGGTGGCTTGAAGACTGCGTGATGCAAATGAAGTTCCGAGGCATTTCGTTTATAGACGTGCTATTGAGTTACCCGTGACCTCAAATCATGAATAGAATAGACTGCCTCCCCCTCTATATCTGTGCCGTTTCGAGCGCATAGATACGATTAGAAATTATATAAGGTCTAGTTCTGTTCGAAATAGAGAGGATAGGGAATTCTAAGCATAGATAACTATTAATCACGTGGGCGGAGTTTCATACTTTGGGCACAAAGAGATCAATAACACGCCATTGATACTTCATGGATTGATTTTCAACGCTTCAACCGATCCGCCACTGTACTGCACTATAGGACTGCTTTTGCGTTATTGCGTTCAATTTGTGAACATGGGGCGATTCCGGTTAATCGCTTCCAATTTTTGGGGAGCACGAAGCGCGGTCTTAATTCGTGATTCTACCATTGAGACATGTGTTCAGTACAACTTGATAAACTGGAAAGGATCGGGTAAGGGTTGACTTGGTCCTCGACGCTACTGATAACAGCATAGAGATAAATTCGAAGTATATATCGTGTACGTATACGCTTACAGAGATAACCAGGAATAGGGATAACGACACCCACGATACTATAAAACATATTTTGCTCCGACCGTAGGGAGAAGTCCAGTTTATTCCTCTTTGCATTCAAAACCAACTCTACTTTATCCAGAACGTAGTCTACCCAATGTCTTTGACCGTTCCATCCTGGAATAGCACGTTGACAATGCAGAAACTCCTCTTGCGGATCGAGCGGTATTCCCACATCAATTAAACGTTTCAAAGCAAAGTCCTCATGTGATGCTTTTTTAATTTGCGCCAAGCTCCAAAAGTCTCGCAGGTATCTGGCAAACTTGCCTTTGAACACGAATTTCTTGATATTCGTTAGGGTAGTCATGAGTAGCGCATAAAATTGATTGAAAAAGAGGACCACCATGATACTATAATGGTTACGCGTGCGACGAGTTTCCCACTGCCAACGATTGAAGTCGAAGATAAGTAAGGTGATGATTTCGATATTTCCTAGACCTCTTTGCCTCCAGTTCTCGAAAAATCCACACAGACCAATGTACGAGTAGTGCACATCGAATTCTTGGGACGCCGAAATCTTGGTTTACTCTTCTAGGTTTATGGCACATACTTGGTTCCGCGGATAATACATATATAGGGAAGTCCGCAGTACATCGCTATCGGCTGGGAACGTGTGCACCATATTGCCCGAGAAGGATTGCACCCGAGAGGGATTGCACCCGAGAAGGAATATATTTGATCTTCCTGGAATTAAAGGCACAGTCGTAATGCTCAGGAGAGATTTTGAATCGTTCTGGAGGATCAAATATTGATCCCTTAAGTTCGATTCGAGTATGGAGCTCAATCTCGACCTCGCGCACGTAAGACGGGAACCCCTCCGGGCAATCAGGCGCCGTTTTGTTTTTGAAGTGATTAATCGAGGTGAAGCACAATTTAAGATTTAGAAAATAACCCAAACATTCACTATTAAACTGACGATTGAGAGCAAGAATTTGGGGAAACCGATGTTTCTGCTCGTCGCTTCTCCGAAGGTCTACCACCGACTTCTCGTAAAACGTGAGATATTCATAGATCATGTTTCGAATGTCAAAAGGAAGCTCCAGAATTGATTTCCGGTTCGTGTTCATCGTGGATAATTTGACTGTATTGGGCGGGGTATGATATCTTTGGAGTCTGTCTTGAAAGAAGCCCAGGTATTGGGATGTACGCAATGGAAAGAGGATTGATTAGACAAATGGTTTCAAAATACTCGAAGAAAAATTGAGGAACGAGGTTTTCTTGGACGTAGTTTTCTTAGACGAAGTTTCTCGGTGTTTGATTTGACACTTTGGACGGTACAGTCCAGCACCCAAAAACTGTACCAAGCTAGCCGGTGTTTCCATTACCAGCTCAAAAGCACATCTTAACAACCAATCCAAACTTATATAGATGACAGTTGTTGCGCTGGTTATGTGCCGAGTATCTTCCATATTGTACACCGTTTCTATGCTATTTTTTTGCGCTTTGCTATCTTTTAAACCATATTGCGCTCTATTTATCTTATGCTCCGAAAGCTCAACAACCGGGAGATCAATCAAAACCCTAACATCCATGGGCGTTACTTTCTCTTGGTCTTGTGCTTCCAGGTAGACACGAGTAGAAATATAATTGTCAATCCCTTAGAGTTCCAAAGGCTTCTCTGGCCAGCCTCGCCATCCGTCGAGTGTATCCCACTTTTCTGTTCAGAATGCGCAGGGGGCGTTGAACGCCTTTATTGGTCCCTCTATGCGGTAAATCCGTTCAACTTCTATCTGGAACTTCTTTTTGCCAAACTTAACGCGAATCTTCGGTTTATAGGTCGCTTCAAGGTATTCAACATAAAGTCTTTGGCATACGGTGATGTGGTCTGTAGCAATATCGGTGACCTCGACGATCATGGAAAAACATGGTGGGTAAGTGGGTTCGTATGCCGCATCCGCTGTGGTTAACTCGTAAAATGTCTTGATTTTTGCCCATATTAGTGGTTCATCTAGGTCTTGACCATAGAAAATGTTAGCAGTTATTGCGTATAGGATATTTGGCTTCATCATGGCTTCTGTCTCTTCATCTGGGCTGAAGAGTCGCGCGGTAAGAACTTGTCCAGTTGGCCAAGCAGGTATAAGCAGTTCCATACTCGTCCAGTTGACTATATGCGTGTGATGGCCGTCACTCTTCTTTTCGTCCCATGTTCGCAGAACCATAACATGTGTGCCAATGGAAGGGGGAACGGTGGAAGCTTTCTTGAGGTCATCCTTTGCGCTTTTATACAGCTCATCCACCGTAGAGTTCAACATTGGTAAAACTTCCACAGTTTCAAATCATCAGGATCAAGCGATGGTATTCGTCTTTGAATTCGTCACTTAGCTCAACTCTTGAGATCTTATCTCGAACCTTGGACGACATATTCTGAAATCTGGTCGATGTATCGTCCAGATCAGACTTAGAGTGTGAGTCCATAATATCAGACAGTATCTCTGCTAACTGTGCATAACTCGTGCTAGGCCTTTATTAGAATGCGTGTAATCCTCTAGTCCAGCTATGTATACCATAACGTACAGCCCTACCTACTGATCGGCCACGACGTTACTGTGGGCCGTATTTCCGTTTTGAGAGATGAAAAAAGTGGACGAGGAGCATACTACGGGCTATAAGACATGGAACGTAATTTTGAAGGGAGATCTGTGGTTGGTGGTGATGGTTGGGTCTACTTTAGGAGCTTCGAAAATTTTCGTTTCAGTTTAGTTTTTTTTTAGTTTTTTTTTTTTTTTTTTTTTTTTTTTTTTTTTTGTTTTTGGGCTAGAACTATAGTTGCCTCTTGAAAACATTAGTTATTGTGACGGCGTAGCGGTTGTAGAGAATCGAATTGGATTGCAACTAGTATAACCTAACTACAGTGTAAAGAGATTAAGTTAAGGAAAGAAGAAGTTATAGTCGCGCGATCTACTAGTATCAAGCACGTAGCGGTAGAACCTCGGCGCGACTACTACTAATAAGGGAAAGTAGGAAATGATAATCTGTGACATCGTCACAGTTATACTAGATAAAACTAATATATTTTGAACTCTATAATGTTAAACTTTCTAATATATTCAAAATATGAATAATAGCTATAAAATCAAGATAATTATACTAATTCAGAAAATAAAAATAAAAATTAAAACTTTGGAGTATCTATAAACGTGGAACTATAATAAGTCCTTCGAAGCTTTTTAAGGGATTTATCGTGTTGTAGGTGTGACGGCGTAGCAGTTATATGTTACGGCCACAAGTTGTAAAGGGACGCAGACAGTGGATGAGGGGAACCACTCGGGGGAACTGCGGACTAGAGTAAATGACCAGGGGTCTCGGACTTGGACGTACGGACGTTTCGGTCGCATGGTCGTAGGAAACGACCAAACGACCAGAACGACCAGACGACCAGACGACCAGACGACCAGTGCAAAATAGGACTGTGGAGAAGGAATACTTAAGGACGCTCCTTTACGCATGTATTTAGATTTTTCGTAGTTCTTCTTACCAACATATCTTACCAATAGATTTGGATGTTACGGTTTAGAACTTGACTTTGTCTTATCACGCTGTTTCCATACAGTACGTCTTGTCTCATTGCGAGCATCACCCACGAAGTCAAGGAGTCAGCAAGTTGTATCGTCAACTTGAAGTGCCAATTCACACATCATTCCTATCATTAACGGAACCCACCTTTGAGGTTGATCATGTTAGTGAGAAGCCTGGCGCGTTTCTAGACTTATCTTGTTCTGTCTCGATAAGTATAGACTTCCGTTGTAACATTATAGCTAATCGAATTAGATTTAACTAGTGTAACCTAACTACTATGTAAAGAGATTAAGTTAAGGAGAAGAAGAAGTTATAGCTAAACGATCTACCCTTACAAAGTTCATATCGGTAGAATCCCGGCTCCACCGAATAAGGAATGGTGGAGAGTTGCTATCTGTGATATCGTCACAGTAGGGGTGTTTTCTGAACTAATGCCTGTTTAGGAGTTAGTAGGAGTTAATAGATCTCTTTATTCTCTTCAAAAGCGTCTGAGCACCTGAGACAACCCAGTTGGGTAAGTGTCAGATTGCTGCGGTAGCTGAAAAGATGCATGTGCTTGATTCTCTAAAGAGTGGTTCTATACTGCAGGTGTGTACTAGAAAGGACGGAACAGTATGAAATCTGTGTCTTAGAAAATAACGAAAATAGTACGAACAGTAAGAACTAAAAGATAATGCTGTATCAGATTAGTAACCCCAGTTACTCTGATACCATAGTCCGTGGCGAAATAAGCGAGTAGCACATTAATCCTGGTTGCCAATACTCTAACAGTAAGGCAGTGAAGGAGGACTTGTTATCATGTTATGACAGTTGTTGCCTCACAACACTAGTTCTAAGGTTGCAGATATATACTGCTAGCATGGTCGATCCAGCTCGTGCTCTACTACATCAGTACCTTATTCTGTCAAAACTAACGTAACGTCTATTTGCCTCCCATCTCACCCATCAAGGAGCGAAATCACATCAGGAAGGTGCTAATAAAATTTACGCCCTTCGCTGGACCCACTTAAAAGTCAATTCATGGTAGAATTTAGTCTCCTGAACTCAGGGAGAAAAAAATATCTCGAGGTTTCACTTTTTCTATATTTCTCCGAACAAGGCTGTAGAAATAGCCAGCGAAGGAGGTACTTAAAACAGAGGACAACTTAATTGGAGATATGGCGATACAAGGTGGTGCTAGCGATGAAATCGCACCGTCGATAGATGTTGAGTCCTTGAACTACGCATTCCCAGATGGAACTACTGGCCTGAAGGATGTCATACTTTATCTGCCACCAGGGAGTCGGACTCTGCTGATAGGAGGTTAGTAATAACAACCAAAATCCCAAGCTAGGACAAGAAAATCGATACCTTCAATTTTACTGATCCTAACACTTGATAGCAAATGGTGCGGGGAAAACAACTCTTCTGCGACTTCTCTCAGGCAAACGTATGGCGCCCTCCGGAACGGTTTCAATCGCCGGTGTAGACCCCTTCAAGCACGGCCTAGAAGGTGTAACCTACTTAGGCCTTGAGTGGGTTCTCAACCCTATCGTACGTACCGATATCGACGTGCCGACGTTACTCTCTTCAGTAGGCGGCGACTTTTATACGGACCGTCGTGACGAGCTTGTGTCTATACTCGATATCGACCTCAACTGGCACATGCACGCAGTTTCTGATGGTGAGAGGCGAAGAGTTCAGCTAGCGATGGGTCTACTCCGGCCGTGGAGGATTTTGTTACTTGACGAGATCACTGTGGACTTGGATCTACTCAGCCGGAGTAACTTTTTACAGTTTCTGAAGAAAGAAACGGAAATTAGACCGTGTACTATTGTGTATGCGACGCATATCCTCGATAATCTAGCGGAGTGGCCGACTCACCTAGTGCATATGAGTCTGGGAAGAGTGAAGAAATGGGGGAGCATGAAGACTTTTGATGTCGAAGTAAGAGAGGGAGGGCAAGGTGGCAAGTACAACGGGAATAGCCAACTTGGGGAACTTGTCCTCAAGTGGCTGCAAGAAGATCTTAATGAACGCGGCCCCCGGAAAGGAAGGAGTGGGCAAGGAAAGACTTATGAGAGCCTCGAAGGAAAGGGAGGTTATGGTAATGAGAAGGTGAATGATTAGTGGAGGATAGTGGTGAAATATAACGTGAAAAGGTTGCCTTATTGGCAGAGTCTATCAACTAGGTTGATGTAGGACTTCATGTGCGATTTAACACGCACCAACAAGAATTATAAGCTCTCTCAGTGTTCCGACACTTTATCATAATGTGTAAAATGCTTCTAAGAGTACATATGCAGTCCTGTTGGTCGTATCTGCCCGCAACTGAACTACTCTTTTCACCCTTTACTTAAGTCACACGGAATATGATTTGCAAACATTTGGATCGCAAGAAGTCGCTGAATACGCTACCCAGGGACTTGTTCTCCCTTCTAACGCGCTAATAGAAAGTAATTACTTGCACATTAGACAGCGAGGCCGGTGTATCTAGCACCGGGTGTCATAATCCAGTCATTTATCCACGCTTACACCTTGATCAGGGAAAACGGAGACGATCATTTGCCGTGATGGTTGAGTTTATCTTCAAACTGAGATGCAGCAATAAATTGGCGAATTTACTCCCAGCAAAATATTCGAGGTGCGCGTGCGTTTAGAGCCTTCGCATAAACACTATCTCTCGCATCGAACGCTTTGCTAAGTATAGCTGAACTCCTAAAACCGTGGTCGAATCCACAGCGAAACCATATGGATAACATCCAGGACATATCGCTCGAGCTTCAGTTTCAAGCGTACAATTTCCCAGGAGTAGGAGTTCGAAGGGGTCCGCTAGAGAAAGAACAATGTCCAACTTCACCATCTAAGGTCGGAACCTCTCCCCATCCAATTGAATTGGAGAGAGAATCTGAGCTCTTTTCCGGAGGATGGCATGCAGCCGCAATAGCGAAACTGCAGCTTCCTACGAGCGGCATCCCAGGCTTGTAACGCCTTCGGGAAGTCACAATGAGCGCGACGATCATCAATCCTCCAATGATAACAACAAAAATAATTGCAATCGGTGAGAAGCCACATGTTAATATCCGGTCGATTGGCACTTCGTGTGGATTGTATTTATCGATTTTAACGAGGAATAAGCTTTGAGAAACGAGCCAGTGCATGAGGCCGGATACCATGACAAAGGGGATTCCGTATCGGTAGGGGAGCTGAAGGGCATATGTTGAGCGTTGCGCGCCTTTCGGAGCGGAGACTCGAAGACCTTTACGCTCGTGAATAAACCCAGACCATTCTTCTGCGGCGAGCATGCAGGTGTAGAGACCGTTGTAAGTTAAATATATGAATGAAAAGATGGTCTGCGGTAAGTTGGCTAAGAGTACCACTCCAAGGAGAGAAGTAGGAAACGCGCGGTCATCAGTAGAAATCATGGTCCCTGTAGAGACGCCTCCGAATCCTAAGTCCCAAAGAGATTTGATGTCCTTGGGACCAGCAGTGGCTTTGATGGACCAGCCGAGCATCCAGACACATACAATGAAGGCAATGAATGTTCTGTAGGAATGTTAGTCAGGTTCATTTTGCGAACATGAGATACTCACAATACTAATGTCGTATACCATCGTTTGCGGCTAATAGCCGCTATCCAGTGCTTCACTGGCGTCTCATATGGCCGTGGTGTTTCTTCCTTTCCGACCTCTGTTTGGTACGTGTCAATGCTGGTTTTTGTAGCTAAGCATATTCCTCTGGTATTATCGTCGGGACGCTCCATGAAAGAAGCCACGGCATCTCCAAGAGTGAGCAAAGGAGAGTCTTCCAAACTGCCGAAGGAATAAACGGACGCTACCATCGCTGCTGCTTTTATCAGATTACATATAATGACGATCGATAGTATGCCGATATGAAATTGGACGGTGCACTTCTCTTCGACAGGCTCGCTGAGACAATATTCCACTGTCGTTGTCGCAGGTGCCCACTTTTCGGGATGAGCTAGGAGAGCATTCATTTCCGCTTTCGAACAAGACTCCTTATCCATTTCCTGATCAGATGTGATTCTATTCCCATAGCACACCCAGAGAGAGTCTGATACGGATGCCACATCCATGAAAAACAACGAATATCCATCAATGAAACCTGGATATGAACCATTCTGAAAGTACCATGGCTCTCCGGTACCATTGATTCCATTCTTCGTATTACCAACCATTATAACAGCTTTCCGGGAGGTTATGAATTCTTTACTAAATTCTTTGATGCAGTTTTCGTTGTCTAGAACGTCCAGTCGCCCGGTACTGAATTTTGTTTGAAGCCTTTTGATGTAATCCCACCCATATGAGGGTTCATCATAGTAGGTATCGTAATATGTTGCCCACCAATCCTGGTAGACCGGACAATCACGTAAGGTGTCATTGTTCCAGTTCGGTTCGCCACAGAACGGATCTCTATTGTTCAAGAACTTTTCATCAACTTCTAAAAGGCTCGTTGCATAAGCAGATGTTGAAACAAATATGGCAGAGTTATATCTATGAATAAATATTAGACGGCTAGCTAACTGAGAGATGCGATTTACTCACAAAAGATGTAGAGGTACAGACGAGATCCCCAGAGCCCACCAGAGCAACTTTCTTCTGCGATTAACATACATCAGATTCCTTACGCTGGGTATTCCTATATCCATCCATTGGCCTTTTGCATGGGATATATCAATGTCTCCTCTTGTCGGGGCGGAAAGGCATTGCATACAGTAATTGCTACCACTGAGCAATATACTGCTTAAAGCATTTATTGCTAAATGCATCCATAGACTTGTGTTCTTCGTCTGATCGCAACTTCCTTGGTATAGAGTCCCAATACCATTGGAAATGTTGTACCTTGTTCCGGCAAAGATCGTGAAGCCAAGGTTGAGGAGCATCGAGATTATAGCGCACGTTGCGAATGCGATAGTTCCACTCTTCCATCCTGAGAAGCTCCTATCTAGGTACTGATCAAATCTAATAAACGGATTTCTCGATCGTTTAGACTCGGATGTAGGTTGAGGGTAACTAGGGATAGATGAGTAGACCTTCGAAAGTATATACAGCGCAATTCCATGCAACCAACCTCCAGTCACCATCCGTATCTGATCGGACGGCCTCATACTTCTTCCTCTTATGCTTATACATGATATCTTCACGCTTTATATCCAGTCGTAAGTTTTTATCTCGTATTGAGGGTAGTGAGCTTCAATGACACGCGAAACGAATACTCCATGAGAGAATGATGAAAATGTTTAGATTCAAAGTGAAGGAAGGAAACGACATCATAAAAGTACCTTAAATTCCATCCATACTGGGATACGGTTCCTTCATGTGTTAAGACCGATGGTGCTAGGGTGTATCAGTATGAATAAGTGGCTGTGCCATACTTCAAATATTGTTGGCGCTAGGTAACCTTACAGTCTTAAAACGTCGGTGATTTACATGTTGATCTGAGAGATCCTAAATGGGGCCAAAATCGACCAATAAACTGTCATATAAATGCGGCTTATTCCCATCTTCTATATCAGGCACATACACTTGGCGACTGGAAACTCGCTTTATAATATCCCAAACTGGCGGTGCTCGAGCTGGGTCGTGGGCTTTTAGTTCTACGCCACAGCGCGTCACGGGGAGGGGATTCATCGTGGTGCTTCTGTTATCGAGACCGTACCTTTACACGAAATAGATGAGATGTTGAAATGGTTGGCCCTATCTTTCTTCTAATATGTGCTTCGCGCAAATATTCCAGTTATTTAGGGCTGTTTTCATCACCAAGAACTAAGGTAGTTCTACGGAGGTACGTCAAGGTAGTTCCAGCTCAAATGGCTCGTAGAAATACCGCTGGATAAGGTAGACTCCAGGGGCGAAACAATTTTATCGTTGCTAAACGAACTGCCTTTTAGATCTATCAACAATGAATCAATTATCTGGGAACCGACCAGAGCCATAACAACCACCAGTGGGTAATCTCTGTGCCGCAAACTGTGTGGCAAAGGTCACGACGCCCAGCTTTGGGGATGAGAGTCTTTACCAGTTGATGAACTCAATATCACTCGTAGCATTGACCTATCGAAGAGTTCAAGTTTGCATCAACCATGTCCACAGCCCTATCATGCAAGATGTCCTTTCGCAACAGTTTCATCAAATAAAGAGCCCTCAAATGTATCTTTGGATTATGTCTGTGACCTACTTGCAGAGGGCCCTAGTATTAAACCATCAAATAGATTATGAACTCTTGATGGGGGCGATTCGGTAATTCGTCAGCGCACTCATACTCTTTCCAATTGGCATCAATCAAGAACACGCATGAGCAAGAGCTTGGAACATCGAGCCTCGGAAGATGAAGTGGTAGTGATCCACTCAACGGGCGTCTCCTTCGACGTCGTCGTACACTCATGTACTAAATGCAGAGTTCAGCTCGTGCTTAGCTTTGATCCCAGCCCTAGACCGCTTGCCGGCCATGTATAATTTGTGAACCAAGGGGCCTGAGAAAATTGGTTTCTAGTTTCCACATGGTTTTCTCGAAACTCCCTCGCCGTCATGGCACATCTCCACCACCAGCACCGGCGCAACTCTATCCCTCTTATAGATATAAATCAGGGTCGACCCAAGGCAAAGGCAAATGAATACGGACATATGATACTGGATGGGTCTTCTAGAAATATATTAGGGTTTGTAATCTTCATGACTGTCGACTATCTTGCTAACTTCACGTTAAGGGATATTCATCACTACACCAGTAATATAGGAATGAAAATGGATTGTCAGCACATTGTAATTATTGTTGCTATAATCGCATTTGTTATTGTCCTCGCCATTGTTCTTGTCGCTCTAGCAGTCACTGGACATTTGAACAACAAGGCATCCCCGGCTCTGCCTCTCACCCTTTCTCAAGAATTACGGCAGACAACTCCCTGGGGATCTTCTGCAACAACGACATCAAGCGAAGGAATATCAGGGGACCCGTTATCTTCTACCAGTATACAAAAATCTCTTTCATCAACAGTGTCCAAGACGCTACAAGAAATGCCCGTACGCACCATAAGTTCATCAACCATCACTAAAACATTAGACCCTGAGTCCGAAGCTTCACTGGAATCAGAACCGCCGGAACCTTCATCGCACACTTCACAGCCTCCTATGTCCACCAGCATTTTTGGTGTTACGGCACCTGTAATGAGTTATTCAAAAGATGGCACCTATAGTTATTGTACACCATGGTCTGGCCTTGCTTGCCCTGGAATGAAGTGCAATGCTAATACCTGCGAAGACCCATGGATGTGCGTCGATGGACGGTGCTGTACAACTTCGTGTAATAGGGGCACCACAACGAATCTCGATCCTAGATGGTGAAACCACGGACAGCGAATTGAAGTTTACTCAGATACAAGATGAACTTAAATGTGTCTTGAGAATATTTTGATACGCTTTAAATCAGTGCTTTACTATATATAGACATATGATGCTCTTTACCAAAAGCAGCGAGGTTTGTGCTTCGATAACTAGAAATTAGCCCTTTTTCTCATTTGTTGCAAAGGCGTCAAGGCTTTACCCTTTGCTTTCCACGGAGTACGTTACCTACATTTAAACATCTTCCTGTACGCGCCCCCAGATGATTGCATATAACCGCTTAGATTTTTACAGGTAACAGCTCTCCGAATCTCAGCTCTTGGCCGCAACTGATGGGGCTTGATTACAATATATATGCTAATTTCATCATATACTCAGAGCGAATCATTCATGAGCGTAAAATTCATATGTAACTGTGGCTGTAAACTGTATTACCCAAGGCAGATAAGACAGTAGGGCAATGTTTCATCCCATCCACTCTCACCGCCCGGAACTGGTGGTAGACCGCCAGTATCATAGGTTGGGCTTAGTAGTTCCGCCTCAGTCTGTTTTCATACGATTCCAACGATAGGATTACCTATATACGGTCAGTTTTTGTGACCGCAAAATACCTCTCTTATCCTCTTCCAAACCCCCATTACCCCTCGACTGCGGATTAGTTCACTTTGTCCAGTTCGTCTCACCATGTCCGGCCTCGAAGTTATGGGCGCTGTGGGCAGCGCAGGACAGATTCTTCACCTGACTACCTACCTGTACACCACTATCCGAGATCTATACAACGGCGCTCAGAGCCAACGCTTCGCTCACCATGCAGATAGCATCAAAGAAATCAAAGACGTTGCTAAGTTAATCACGGATACACCCTCTCTCTGCAAGCCGCACAACTCGCACGAGCTCGAAAAGATACTAGGTGGAGTTCTCTATTCAGTGGTCAGGGTGGAAAGGAAAGTGAATAAAGCGTTGGTAGAGGTAACTGCGAAGTCAAAGAAGCGGTACTTCAAAGCGGTCTGGTCATCGGATCGTGAAACCAGCATTCTGAAGGAACTTACACACCTTGAGAAGAAGAAGACTACGCTCGTACTTTGCATCTTGACGTCTATTGGATGTGCGGTTGTAAATACTGAAGCTTCGGTTGAGGACCTTAAGGAAATGTTACGAGGGACAACTTCTGCGAGGTTCAGGGCAGCTCATCCGGATAACTTAGATCCAGTAGCGAATGCAGTAACTCTGAACAGAAACCAGGTAGGCGATTGTAACCCCACCCCCTTTTATAATAGACCAGTACTCTGAACCCACCGTAGGGCATTATGATCCAGGTCGAGAGTGATCCCAGCACTATGGAATCCACTCTAAGCACGTCGTCCAGTCACTCAAATATCTCTCACGGCCAGGTCCAGTTTCAACAGATGCAAGTCTGTTCTAGTACGACTCGGCCAGTGGAGGACGCCAGACATGGGAAAGTAAGCGGGATCAATGAGACAACCCGTCTCGACGAAAGAGATGATGATGACCACAGAAAAGACGGTAATTCCTACAGAAATCTGAAGCAGTGTGACGAATCTATCCAGGTGATAGGGAACGTGGGCGGAAGGGGCACAGGAGTTGCGGTTCCCCGTCACACATACCAAAATATCAAATCCGGTGGTCAGAGCAGAACAATCCTTGGTAATGCTTCTGAGAGTGCGGTTAGAGATCTCTGGGCAGCGTATCCCGTATTGATGCGGAAATAATGTCACCTCTTCGGTTGCGGTTGGCATTCCTCAGTCACTGTACGCTTGCACAACACCTACAAGCGGACTTTAATTCAACGATATAGTGTACCTCGATCATCTGCCCGCTTAAGTGTTTCGTACGGTTGGGCATTACTTGTACGTTTCCAGTTTGCCGTACAGGGGTGTTGGACTGCATCTTGAGAGCGAGCGTACAGTATGCAAAGAATACGAGATACGGGGAAGATATCTGCTATGTCGTTCTCAATCTTTATAATTTTTCGGCGGTGGTTTTTTGATGTTATATTCGTCTGCAATATCGTTCTGAAATGGGTCTCCACGGCCTCCAACCATATAAGTACCTCTTCGATTGATCCTAATAAAGTACCTTAGCTGGATTCAGGTCAAAGAACAGCGTCATGCATTACCATAACCCGGTGACCGTACTCGCTTCAAGGGCTAACAACATCATGAAATAGGGTTATTCTTTGTATCTCTTACATTCCAAGTAATGAACTCATATCTTTAGGTTCACACAGATATGACACGTCGTGCAACGTACTCAACTATAATTCACTGTCGTGTTCTTCCGGCCGTAAGATAATTAGATCCGATAGCGCCAGCCAAGAGCGGGAGCGGGAAGTTTTAGGGGCGGAACGGGAGGATATCACTCCGTTCGATTATAGAGTTCGTCCGAAATGCATTATGCTATATGTAGTAGGGAAAGAAGAGTTGAAAGGTATAAAGAAGAGGGTGGAGTGAATCAGGGGCAGATGGATAAACCATAATCTTGCAGTATTTTAGCTATTGGGCAGCCTTCTAAAACACAAATCAACATAATGTTTCAACTGAACTGGAATATACAAAAAGATCCCTCATAACTATTGGCACAAGCGTGACCATAACCTTTCTGGGTACATCACTGGTACAGTAAGCATTTCCGCCCTTTTATTCTGTCTCCCTCCACATTCTAACGAACACTATCATTTCTCCCACCATCGATGTGTTGCAAATCTCCCGAAGCACTTACACGCAAATAAGCGCGTCTTGAGGCCCGTCTCACCCGAAGGATTGCTAGATACGACCTCAAACACGCTCCTCACATTGCCTCCTCACAGCCGCTCCCTTTCCCCGAACACTCATATCCCTACACTATTACACAATCCGCTCAGACTCCTGACCCCTATCCCCAATTTCAGACTGGAAATCCTCGCTCAATCAACCTCGCGCGAGGTGGAGTTGGGAGCGGATGTTGTAAACGAAATAGGGCGCAGTGTAGAAGGGAGGAAAGAGGGTTGGTGAGGTGGTTGTTGGGGATGTGGATCATGAGGAATGAGGGAAACACTCAAAAATATTTGAATTCTGGGGACAGCTGGGTAGAGAGAACAGAAGAGAGAGATAGGCAGAGGGAAGAAAAGAGGAAGGCGACGAAGACGACAGATGATTTGCCGACATATGAGGAATCAGAAGAACTGAAGGGAAGGAGAACAAACTAGGAAATGATGACGAAGCGCTATAGAGGAGATAACCAGGGCACGATGTTGAAGTTTGAACATAGAAGGAAACAAAAAAGCTCTCCGATAAGCTAATTTAAATTCGAATGAACCCTCATTAGTATCAAGATAGTCAGCTCTGAAGAACGAAATGTAAAATAAACTGCAATACCTCTTGCGACCTTGATCATTGAGCCAGAAACTTATCTTTCCTCTTCACTTCATTATTACCCTATCATCTACAGGTACACCTGTCACTTGCACTACGATGCTGCAGGTGTCCCAATTAGAACTGTAGGACATTTTCTTACCACCCCATTTTCGTCGAATAAAACAGAAATATGTCATTACGGGCCGTGTATTCGCATACGATATCCAGAAGTTACTCACACTCTGAAGATAGAACTTAAGGGATACGCTCGTTACTACACAAGTCCTGTACAGCCCGAAGGATTTTGAAATCGTCTTACCGTGCTGTTTAATCTTATCCACATACCGCGGACTTACCAGCTTCCAACTTGACGGTTCAGTCACATCATATTCATTTTCTCTCTGTATCGTCTATGGCAATAGGAGGCTAATGGTACTCGACAATAGGCATCTGACTCTTGCTAAGTAGACCGTGGACTTCGGATGAGTATGGAAACAATGGTACTAGTCCAAGTGTCGGCATAGTCGGTGAAAGAAACTGTTTTAAGACAGATCAGAGTCCTGCCAGATCATCTTTAATATAATTATATCTCACTTGATCATCACTAACCCACATCTCGTTGGCTACACTTGAGGTATCGATCTTCAAAACCCTACGCGACCGAGGAATAGACTTACCGCCGAGGATCGTCATGGCCTTCTCATGCGCGTTGCTCCCAGAGAGCAAGACATTGGGCAGCACGGCGTCGAATATGTCAATATGATGCTATTATCCAATTCTCGAGGGTTATGGGTGCAAAGTGATTGGTCCTCAACGAGAATTCTCATTGCTCGAGCGAGGTGGTGGCTCTGAAAGATGGTTATGACCGCGGACAACGACCAAAATGAGCCGAAATCCGATGAGAAACAAGCAACCTCTTGGTTTAGGGTAACATACAAAGACTTCACCGTCTAATAGGGAAGCTGAAAAGCGTAGAACTCAAGAAGAGGTTGCAAAAGAGCATGGCTCCCCTATAGCAGGTGCCACGCGACGTTGACCCCATGGGGTATCCCCCGCAGCCAAGAGAAAACCTCGGCGTAGACGGTGCTTAGTCTTAGGTAAGCACTCCAACCACCAGAACCAATATGAACCTCTATTCTACTCTCAACATCATCATGCGACCGCTTCATTATTGAACTGTACTGTCAGTTCATTTAGATTATCTATTCAAACTGCATATATTCCCAGTAGTGATGTCGTGAAGAAAGCTAGGTTGAATTCCCAGCATGTCTCCCTTCGCTCATTCCCGTCCATCTCTCAATCAATCTTCATCTCCTTTTTCATCAATCTTGATTCCGAGATCTCTTTGCTCTGCATAGACCGATTCCTGGTACTGTCTTTATCTTAATGTCATTATGGTTGGGGTTGACTAGCTCTCGGGTCAGCAGAAGCTTTGTCCACTCGATACCGCTTTCTCTTGATATTCAGTCGTCCTTTCCAGTACCTTCAACAGTACAACATGTACTCACCTCAGGATTTGACACCCCTGTTTCTATGCCTCACAACCAGCGAACCCTAGTATGGGCTCAACTGTCGATGCTACATATCTTTCCACGAGACCTCCCAAGAGTTAGACCTGGTATCTCATCCCTACAAGAGCTGGGTGTCAATCATTATTTAATCCCCCATAATCTGCTCTCGAGGGATTTAGTTCAACAGTTTTAGATATTGATCCTGAGAATGTGGATATCATCAATAGCTTGTTTAGTGGCGCTGACTAGCTTCAGCAATGCAGCCTCAACTTTCTCCCCTGCAAGACCACCAGCAATCCCACTTGCTGTGAGGTCTCCCTACCTCAGTACATGGCTACCTGCGGGCCGTGACGCTGAGACTTCTGGGGAATTATCCGCTGGAGTCTGGCCTTCTTATTGGACGTAAGTCCCCGAAGTTCCCTTCAACAGAGTAGTGTATTAATCCTTCTTACTAGTGGGGATGCAACAGCGTGGACTGGCTTTGTTCGAGTCGACGGTAGAAATTACAGATGGATGGGTGGCGCTGATGGTGATGGGGCTACTCAGGTTGCCTTCAACTACACATCGACTCAGAGCATCTTTACCTTTCATGTCGGCGACGCAGTGGAGCTAACCGCAACCTTTCTTTCACCCTTGTATCCAAATGATTTCAAGCGACAATCACTCGTTTTCTCTTATCTTCATGTTGATGTCGCTTCCCTTGATGGGAACACACATGATGTTCAAGTTTATACAGACATCTCTGCCGGTCAGTCTCCTTAGTTTTTTCTTCAGTTTCTCAAGTGAACGGACATTGATACTTCTTTTAGAGTGGGTCTCAGGCGATCGTACATCGAAAGCAACTTGGGACTACGGGACCACTGGAGATGTCGCCTTCCATAAGATTTCAAAAGCTGCTCCGGTTTCTTTTGGTGAATCCAGAGACCAAGCGGAATGGGGCAATTGGTACTATGCCACAAATGCAGGCGATGCTACTACTTACCAGTCAGGTCCTGATGTTGACGTTCGTGGGGCATTTACCGATGATGGGAAATTGAAGAACTCCAAAGACGAAGATTTTAGAGCAATCAATGATAGGTGGCCAGTCTTTGCCTTTGCTGTGGACCTTAGTTCTGTCGATAGTTCTGGAAGTTCTGCCCTCTTCTCAATTGGGTTGTGCCAGGAGCAAGCTGTGCAGTTCTCCAGTAGGAACGGATACGGTCCATCTCCCGCTTTGTGGAAGAGCTATTTCGAGGATGATCTTGCTGCATTATCGTTTTTCCACGGTGACTTCGAAACTGAGCTTCGGGATGCATCTACTTTCGATAGAAAAGTTGCAGATGATTCCATCCGTGCCGGTGGGGAAGATTATTTGACAATCACATCGTTAACTGCACGGCAGACCTTTGGAGCAACACAACTAACGGGCACAGAAGACAAACCTTATCTATTCTTCAAAGAGATCAGCTCCAATGGTAATATGCAGACTGTAGATGTTGTCTTTCCATTTCATCCTTTCCTCCTTTACGCAAATCCTCAGTTACTGAAACTGACGCTGGAGCCTCACTACGAAATTCAGGAGTCAGGACAATATCCAAATAAATACGCTATGCACGATATCGGCACTCACTTTCCTAACGGTACTGGTCATTCTGACGGTGCTGACGAACCTATGCCTTTGGAAGAATGCGGCAACATGATCATCATGACGCTCGCTTACGCGCAGAGGGCAGACGACAACGATTATCTAGGGACCCATTATGATATTCTCAAACAGTGGGCGGAATATCTGATCGAAGACTCACTTTATCCTGCAGAACAACTTTCAACCGATGACTTTGCTGGGCATCTCGCGTAAGTAGCGTTTGACTATTACTCCGTTCATGTCCTTACTATGGCTCAGGAATCAAACCAATCTTGCATTGAAAGGGATGGTCGGGCTCGCTGCAATGTCGGACATAGCAGCACGTAGTGGACATGACGATGATGCTACCCGATACCTCGATACAGCCAAAGATTATCTCGCGCAATGGCAGGATATAGGGATTAACAAGGACGCTACTCCTACCCACACGGTCCTCAGTTACAATGACCGCGAGTCTTGGGGTGTGTTCTTAATGCGTCAGGTTATTTATAAATGACTAATCACTCTAGGCATCCTGTATAATCTGTATGCTGATAAGGAACTTGGACTGAACTTTGTTCCTCAAACGATCTATGACCAGCAGAGTAATTTCTATCCAACGGTGATGCGTGAGTATGGTGTACCTCTTGACACTCGCCACACGTACACGAAGAACGACTGGGAACTTTGGGCGGCCGCAGTAGCATCGGACGACACGAGGGGCATGTTCATCAGCAACCTGGCTGCTTGGATCGATGAGACTCCGTCGAATCAGCCCATGACAGATTTGCTTGAAACTGACACTGGAGCGTAAGTACTGTTCGTTATTCGTAGGGAAACCTTTAGCTGATGACTCTTTCTTTAGTCAACCTGGACTGCAGTTCAGAGCCAGGCCCGTGGTTGGGGGTGCGTTCGCTCTCCTCATACTCTAAGTAATGGTCGACTACTTGTTCGTTCATTGTTAGCTTTCCATTATTCTTTTTCTATCAGCGTTGAATTGATTATCATGTGTCTTTGTACAGTACATTGGATGCTCTTCGTGTGACTTCTTGCAGTTCTATTATCTGGTATGTCGTGGTAAACATTAGCAGGCGCCAGCGTGCACTCAATATCATGTCCGATTTTCGTTTTTATTCACTTAGCATTTCATTGCATCTACAGTCTTAGATACTCCTCAATAGTCATATAACATTGCTCTACATTACCATAATATTCGACTGTACAAAGCACACTCCAATAGGTCAATTTAACCGTTTCCATGGAGACTCAGACCAAGTCGAAACTCAAGTCGATCCTCTACCATAGAGTCAGATATCAGAGAACTCACCCTAGATCTAGGGGACGTAAATATTCTTGATCTTCTAAGCCTGCCGTCTCTTTCGGTTTACTAGTTTCTTTGCCTATATACGCTCTCTTAAGTTTGTATCGCACGATAGTTGTACTGTACATACGGATTGAAGACATTGAGGAAATTAGGCAAGATCAGTGTCTTATCTTATAGATGGTTTAAGTTGTGTATAAACATATATACTAATTATTCAGCTTCTCATATAACTTTTCCACTCCTACACTTGAAGGAAAGGTGATGCTCCGTTTGTCAGTTAATACCCGCATATACCCAGACTAATGAATGAAAATTACAGAGCAGTCAACTTTGGAGTAGAATGTAAACCGCTCGTGATTACTCTATTTAGTCGATAATTTCGTAAGTCCAGAATCTTCGTACTGTACTGCTAATATTTTGTTTTATATATAAAGTTACGCCTAGTTCTCATAAGCTCAACCCGTGGTATCAAGATGAACAGCAAAGCTTTAAAAAGGAGAGTTCAATGTTGAACAACTTGAATTTGCTCTCGTTCTCATTCTCAAAGTAGTATGTTCTCTCTTTGAATAGGACTTGGGTCTTCAAGAGTGTTTCCTCGAGCGCAGGCATATTGACGCGGGATATTCTTAGAATATTCCTAAGATATTCGTGCATTCCTGGAACATTCTCGAAGTATTCCTGGGATATTCTTAGGTGATTCTCTCATGCGATCTGAACCAGACTGCGTGAATGATATACTAATATCTAGGACGGTAATCTATCGGCTCAAGAAAGAACCGACGGCGCCCCATATGAAAACTAGTAGGACGTAATATTCGAATAAGATGGATGTCTTTTTGCTCAAGTGTCGTCGGCAAAACGGACAGTTTTCTTCGGTCGTAACCTTCGGCTTATCCGGACACGAAAATCATCTCGGTAGAGGATCCCATAAGGCGTCCCTTTCCGCGGTCCCAAAAAGGGAAAGATGAGGGAATGGGTAAATTGTCTAAGAAGCATTCCTTCGAAGATGAACTTGTGCAACTTGGCTATATGAGCTCCGAAGCGCTTTATCGTGTTATATATCGTGATTACCAAAAGGGCGAGAATTATCTTCTTGAAGAATGATGTGCTGGTACTTGACGAAGTTCCTGCCGTAAGGACGTCCGGGTCTTGTCCGTAGAGTCCTGTCTCAAACGTGAAAGCCTTAGTGGGCCCAACGAATAGTGATTCTGAAGCGTCAACTTGATTTAGTGGATGCTCATTGAAGAGAGGTTGCTCGATCAAGCTCTTCTCGAGTTCAAAAGCTCTATCATGCTCCACAAGGATTTCCTCCTGGATAGTCTAGACATGGCCGCTCAGAATAGGTTTTGAGGACTCCAAGAGGTAGCACTCACCTCCAAGACTTTTTTCTTATTGAACTCGTCGGTTGCCCTGAGAGACCCAACTCGCAAGTTGCGCTTATATCTCAATACTTCTGATGATTGGAGACGTCTTGAAGCGGAATCGGATTTGATGTGCTTTGGGTTAGCACTGGCTATAGATCCTACGTTCCATAAGTGAATGTACAAGAACGGATGGAGTAGAACTAACCATATCTCCTACAAGTCACAGCAGATCTTTCTCTAGCTTGTACAGAAGCTGACTTCAGGGACTGCCACAGCTTGTCAAATGATACTACTTTCGGTCCACTAATTGTGATGGACGATATCCAGCAAGACAATGAGACAACCCAAGATAATGTGAAGGAAACAAGAATACTAAAGACAAATGGATAAGCTAGGACTTCGATGGAAGCCATATCGTAACCATGGAGAAAGAAAAATTCAGAATTACGACAGCAAATTTTCAGGTGATGATCTTTCATACAAAGACTATACTTTGAGATAGTCTGGGACTGTAGTCCTCTTCTAGTTCATATCAAAGTCCATACTGATCTCACACCTTTATGGAGGGCCCCATAGGGATAATATCTACTAGACCAACAAGGTCCAGACGTATCATGTTTGAAAGAAGCAGTCTTGAAAATTGTCCGAGATGTACTATATATTCAAGGCATCGAAAGAAACAAGGAACAAAATACGCCGATGCGCATAGAAACTGGAATAGAAAGCTCCACTAACCTACATTCAGCTTGATTACGATATACTATAGGATGCTGTTGGATTTTTAGATCTCGTTTACATGCGTGTTAGTTTTACATGCAGATACTTGTTAAGGCAGTGTGGGGGCGAGGGGCACAGTTCCTGTGGCAGATATGTAGGCCAAGAGGTTGCTGTCGAGAAGATGCCGGCGAGTATAAGTCATGCGGCGTAAATGAGGTCGTCCTACCTTACATGATACTTGTATTGCTAAATTCTGGCCGCTTTGCTCGGCCGCCTGGTGAAATACAGGGATTCTGTTACCGATCCGGGCGGTCGAGTAAGCGTGCAGCGTTTGGGGCAAATTTCCAACAACCACCCCTCGACCGGTCGTTGAGCATGCCGTAAGCCAGGCTCTTGAACTGGACAACGATAAATATCGACAGCAACGCTTGGTGGGGAACGAGTGGAGATAGTTGTCGAAAGGTGAACAGGATGACGGGAATCACCATCGTCGATGACTAAGGTGCATTTAGCGTGTGATCGCCACGCCCCTTTTCAGGAGGAATTCAAAAGGAACATGTCAGCTTATACGGATAGAAGATTTATGCTACTAAAATGCAGTATAGATTTCAGGGTTTACATGGTTAGCTGGCCGAGGCCTAACTACCGAAGCTATATAGTCAAATTTTTCCACATGCTTATGTGTGTGTACTTCGTTGACCCCTTAAGTCAATATGTGGGAAATCTATACTCGATAATGTACAGCTTTATCTACAATCATCCTCTTTCTATTCCGGGCGCACAAGTATGTTCGAATCCGTTTTCTTACACAGCTTCCCATCCAAAATCTCCGTCCACCCTTCCGTCCCTGGGGTTGACTTAGCATAAAACACATTCTGAGGATCCCACTTCTTCTTAACCTCCAGGAGTTTGGGGTAATTACTACCCCAATAAACCTCCTGCCATTCCGGCTCATTAACGTCTCCCTCGTTCACATAGCTCGCCCCATCCGGACTAGCATCCCTCCACGCCTGTCCCAGCACATTCGTCACCATATCCTCTGCCTTCCTCCTCTCGGCCAAACTCGGGGTTGCCGAAACCGGAAGTATGTATAGGTCGGCACTGGCAGCCCTTCTCCAGGCTGGATGTACCGCATTATCAACGGTAGGTTTTGCATGTCCGGGGTTAAGGATATGTCCTCCGATTACCGCACCCGCATTCTCACTGACAAAGCGGAATGCTTTAACGATGTCATCCCCATGGGTTTCGACATCGGAGGCGGTGAAGAGACGGCCGCCAACGAGAGCTTGGTTGGCGCCGGCGTCGTGAGCAAACGACCACATGCCTTGGTAGAGCTCGTAGAAAGTAGGCCATTCTTTGATTTCGTAGGTAAAGGTTACATTGTCTGCTGTGAGTTGGTCGAGGAGGGGGTTAATAATCTGGTTAAGGGTCAGAAACGACGTATTCATAACTTGATTGGGCGATACATTACCTCCTCAAATTCAGCTTTAGTCTTGTTAGGCGCAACAAATGGTCGAACAGTGAGACTTGGTACTGGTGAGATCGAGAACCAAACGTACATGCCAGCATCGGTATAGACGTTCGCCATGTTATGGAAATCGGCAACTCCTTTCCAAAATGTATCTCCAGTACCAGCTATATTTAGTCTCATACCTGAGGAACCATTAGACATCCTTTGATTAGTTCTCGGCTTGTGGTACATACCTGTACTGTGAACTTCGGGGAACGTCCTCAATGTCGAGCTAACCACAACTCCAAATGTTGAAGGGCCGCCTCCCTTGAGCGCCCAGAACAAATCGGGGTTTTCGTCAGCGTTCGCCGTAACGAAGTTTCCATCTGCAGTGACAACATCGAAGGATAAAGCGTTATCAGCAGCTATCACGACCTCTTGTCAGCTCTCGCGCTGTCGCATCAAGGTTTAAAGAAGTACCTACCCAAACCATAGAATCCAGCCATCGGGCCATGCCCACCACCTTGAATATAACCTCCACTGATACCTACTGTCTAGATATCTGCTGTCAGCAAACTGTAAAATACTAAAACTCCAGCGAATCAACACATACTGGACATTCTCCCCCAACAACCACCCTCTTCGGCTCCTGCTCAAACGCAGCTTTGTACAGCTCGTTATGCAAGACTCCCGCTCCGATAGTCACGGAGTCCTCATTAAACTGGATGCTATCGAAGGAGTTCGTGTTGATAGCAAGAGCACCGTATCCAGTCGAACGTCCCATAAAGTCATGTCCAGTATTACGAATGACCAATCTCAGGTTATGGTCGCGAGCGAAGTTCACTCCGGCTTGAATGTGTGCTTTAGTCCTTGCTTTGATAACTATTTCAGGCAGGTAGCCCAGTGTGCAAGTTGAATTACTCGCATTTGGACGTGGGTCGCATGTGTTGTTGGAGTAGAAAGGCCATTGTGGAGATACTAGGTCCTCGGTGCTAGATTTAGGATTAGCTGAGTATAACGTTGGGAAATATAATACATACACCCAAGTTGCGTTTGCCCAGTTTGCCGTCGCCGCAGAGCATTCTTGCACATTGTACGTTCGGGTCCCATTGAAGTTGTTGTAACATACAGAGCCAGCAGGTTGCACGGAGTAGATGTTCCCAGCCACAGCAGTCCTAAGGGATTCCCATTCGCTAGTACTAGGCCAGCAACTATCATCTTTATAGCATTTACAGCTATACGGCTGTCCGTCTACTGTCGCCATTTGCGCAGATACAAAGCCAATGGCCTGTAGAGTAGCAGCAACAGTAACCAAGGACTGGACCCTCATTCTTGCGTATGGATTGAGCTCAGGAATCAAAGAAGAGCTGGAGGAGACCAGCATGAGACCAAGGTACTATTTCAATGAAAGCTCTCATCCCACGATCTTCTGATAATTTCCGGGTTTCCCACATGCATATTTTTCCTTATAGATCGTGTCCAGGATAGATATACAAAGAATAGATACTTTCAAATGAAGCTACCGAAATCTAGAAAGCGGGTAAAGCTTATGTTGAAATCTATCGTCGTGTCCCGGTTCGGCAGATAAATGTTGAGCAATCATGGAGCAGACAGCGAGCGGGGAGAACCAGAGTACTGGGATAAGAAGATCTGGTAGATTGACTGGAATGAAAGACCTGCATCGTAGGAAGAAAATATAATCAAAGTCGAATGTGTTCTTTTGTTCCTAGGGAACAGACGATTGATTTAGGCTAAACCATATATTAGTAGGCTGACACTTTGAATCCCAATAGGAGCGATATTTAAACCTATAATAGAACGAATCCTAGAGTGCTGTCAAAACTTAAACTGGCAAATAAATAGTATAAAACGTAGAACGGTAACTTGAAAGAGAAAAGGGAATAATATGTATGTATTAGAGAGGACTCTCTCAGGTTAATGCAATCTAGACCTGGGCCATCTAATACAATCCAATTCCCAGATAACACTATGACTGAAGTTTTACGCCTGTTAGATCTTACCTCTAGAGAACTCTCTCGCATAATTCAAATGAAATCTGTAGGTATATCGGACGTAAAGTATAGCTGGTTTAGGTCAAGCGCTAAGATGGTTCTCTTCTAATGTAGAGCAGAATACTCCGTAAATCTGAGCACAAGTAACAGAACATGAAATCGCATCATTCACCCAAAGATATCAACCCGGAACCGGGTTCTTTTTGGTCCGCAATCGTGCAGTACAGTCAAAAAAAAAGTGTTGCAGAATATTAGTAAAGCAATATAGGGAAATTGATTATTTAAAACAAATGTAAAGAAAAGGTAGGATATCGAATCAGTGCTGATACATATACGCATTCACATGGGGTCATTATAAATATACTAGAAATCAGAGAGAAGTTCATAGAATCTACGGGAAACTGTGTTGTAGGATTCATGGGCGGAATTCAAAGTTGTTTGGGCAAATCTCCTACCTTGATTAACTTCCACGAAGCGTATTAAAACGCTTTCAGCTCTTACATATTGAGATTCTCGGATATGGGATAGAAGAGACCCGGATTTATGGACTTGTAAGGGGTTTGAAAGGTCGACGTTCTGTCCGTTGTTAGGGAGCTACAAAAGAAAATGTAAAACACTTATATAAGTCCAGGGAGAGAATCGTCTGTGCTAGTAAGTGAACAAGAACTTTAGTGGCATCAACAAATGTGTAGACCACTCAGATAAAGGTTCGAGAAAAGAAATGCCTGGAATAATCTCCTAATTTTCTCCATAATCATGTTATCATCCCCTCGATACATTTCAACATCTACAGATGCATCCCCTAGGAGAGCCCCTCAAGCTCTCCTTCTCCGGGTACACCGTCAAGAACTGCTTCCTTAAGGCCGCCATGTCGGAGCATCTCGCAAGCTTCTCCCTCGCCGACTTGGAAGCCCGCGGCATCCCGTCTCAAACAGAGATCAACCTGTGCTGTCGTTGGGGCGTCATCCTAACCGGTGACATCATGATCGATTTCGAAAATCTAGAAACTGCCGGTAATATGATCATTCCGCGGCGTGCTCCCTTCTCGGGTGAATGATTCGATGCCTTCCGTCAGCTCGCGGCAGGGGCAAAAGCGCACGGGAGCCTAATGATCGTGCAAGTTAGCCATCCGAGCAGGTAAGTCGCAGATACGATGCAATCCTATACGATATCTGCAAGTGCGGTGCAGCTGAAGGCAAATTTCTACGGGCAGACGTTCGCGATGCCGTGTGCGGCGACAGAGGAGGAAATTAACGATGTGATCGAAGGATTCGCCCATGCGGCGGAGTATTAGAAAAGGCCGGTTTTGATGGTATTGAGATCCATGGTGCGCATGGTTATCTGCTGTCGCAGTTTCTCTCACCTAGGACTAACATACGCACTGATAAGTATGGCGGGCCGTTAGAAAACCGGGCGCGTATTATCGTGGAAGCGGCCGACGCGATCCATAACCAGGTATCTTCCTCTCATATTGTCCATAAAGCTCAATTAAGTAGAGTTCTAAGACGATGGTCTCAGCCTGGCCGACTCAAGAGAGATATGCAAGATACTCGAGGCGTCCCGCTTTGACTGGGTCGAACTAAGCGGAGGGACGTACGAGAACATCGGGATGAAGCACGAGCGCGACTCGACTCGAAAGAGAGAGGGCTTTTTCATCGAGTTCGCAGATGCGATCACGCCAGGGCTTACCAAGACGAAAACTTTTATCACAGGTGGTTTCCGCAGCGTGGGCGCCATGGTAGCGGCATTGTCAACGGTAGATGGCGTTGGTCTTGCAAGATCGGTTGCTCAAGAACCCCGTCTCTTAAAGGACATATTGTCTGGAAACGTCCACAGTGCAATCAAGCCCATGATAGAAGAGAATAACGCGCTCGCAAGTTTCTTAGCTGCTAGGACTCAAATGACACAGATAGGAAATGACCATGAGCCAATAGACTTGGGGCAGGAGACCAACGCAAAAGGGTTCTTTGCAGATATAGAAACGTTCATGAAGGAGGCGGCTGAAGATGTAAAGAGGGAGAAATATGGATATGTTAATATCCGGAGCGTGGCAGCCAACCCCTTACCAGGATGGCACTGCGTCATAGAGGGGTCCCCTTAGTCGTTTGATATCAACTTTCTCTATCTTTAAGTTGAATAGTATCCCAGCATGAGTGTTCAATTCGCGTAAGTTGTTGTCGCATCGTACAACCGTTCCGCATTCGTCTTGAACAGCTTTTCAACCAGCTGTTGATTATCTTCACACCACTTCAAGCTGATATCAAGCCATTCTTTAGCATCAACCTTATCCTCAAATCTGGTATGCGGCCAGTCACTAGCAAAAACAACCGCCTCGCCCCCCCTAACCGCTATCAGACTTTTAAAATAAGGTTCAAGATGCTCTTGATTATCTGTGATTCTGTACGGTGCAGATACTTTCACGAACACTTTCTGTCTTTCCAATAGCCGTAATAGACATGCCCAGTGATCACCTTTCAGAATCTTTTGTCGTTCTTTAGCATTCTCTGGTAACTTGGGTAAACCAGCAAAATGGGCGAGTACAATCTTCGCACGGAACCTATCCACAATTTCTTCTAGGGCAGGCAACATGTCTAGTCCAACATATAAATCCAGACACCAGTTTTCCATCCTACGAATCGCGAGATCGTGGGAGTAAAGTATATTTTGGAATAGCTCTTTCAACAAATATGGGTCTTCAACTGGCTGAAAATCAAAGCTTGATTTGATCTTATCCCATGACTTGATGTGCTTAATATGGGATACGTCACGTTTCCAGAACTCATCCGATTTCAGATTAATCCTTAAACCACGGACACCAAGTTTGTGCCATCGTTTGAGTGAGGAGTCTTCCACTTCCTTCCTCGTTGAAGTATACAGCTTTGGTAAGGAGAGGGATACTATCCCCCTAGCGCGATGAGTGCCTAGTCCTTTGAGCGCTGCTAACAGGCAATTATTCCAGGTTGTGTATGTGGATGGCTGTACCAATACGACATTAGGAAGATTCAATCTTTCAGCATTCTTCAGGGCATCCGGCAATAGCGCGTCATGAGGTTGGTAGCTGGCGTGTACGTTGATTGGGAATTTCTTTGTATCTGTGACATGAATATGACAGTCCCAAGCATCCTTAGGAATTGAAAGATTGTGATTCTTCTGTGATTCTTGCGAAACAGACCTTGTGGTGTGAAGCTTCTGGAGATGATAACTCACAGGGAAGCTTGGGCAGCATTTTGATCGCGATGAATGTTTGAACCGGTTTCTTGCAGCGAAAACTATGAAGTGATGCGATTTCTTATCCATATCAATTAATACAGTACTCGGATTGTGAGTTGGGGTCGGTATGCCCAAATGGGTTCAAGGTTGCGGAGGACCGACTGCTCGAGAAGTCTGCGGAATTCAAAAAGTTCGCCCACCAAAACCTCAATAAAATTTTAACTGTGAGCAAATTTAACACCGTACAACTCACGCAAACATCCACAAGGCTTCTCATAATGCCGAAAACTCTCACATCCTCGGACCCACGGCAGGAAAAGCGGCATAACCCCCTAACAGAAGAATATGCGCCATCGGATCCCTTCAAGAGAAAACCCGCAAAACGGAGGAAGTCTCTAAAAGACTCAGAAGACAACGAAGAGCATTATGTAGATTCAAAAGCTTCGAGAAGGATTCTTCAGATTGGACGTGAGCTTGCGGACGAAGATGAGCTAGAACGACAACCCAAAAGACCGATCCCGGCCAACACCGCTTTCTCGTTTGAATCACGCTTTCCGGGTGAGGAAGAGATAGAGGAGGAGGTGGGAGATTTTGACGATGAGGCGTGGGGAGATGAGGAAGGCGAGGAAGTAGAAGAGATCGTAAGACTCAAGAACATACAATACTCAAACTCACACATTTGCTAACAGTGGGGTAGGAAATTGACCCCAACGACCTCGAAACCTTCAACCGCTTCATACCCTCCTTCGACGATCCCATTCTACGCCCCGATGATCCTCCTTCTCAAGGTACAGGAATTAATCTCGCAGACCTTATTCTCGAGAAGATCGCGCAACACGAGGCTTCCACCCAAAACCGAAACGAAGGCCCTTCCGCTGACCCAGTTGACGCTCCCCCTTTCCCTACCGAACTTCCTCCCAAAGTCATACAAGTCTACACGCAGACCGGCCTCCTCCTCTCCCGCTATAAATCTGGTCCCTTACCCAAACCTTTCAAAATCCTCCCCACTCTCCCTCACTGGGTCTCGCTCATCCAACTCACCCGTCCTGAAAAGTGGACCACCAATGCTCTTTCGGCGGCGACACGTCTTTTCGTCTCCAGTCCCAAGCCCGTAGTTCAGCCTTTCCTGACGCACATCCTCCTCCCAGCGATTCGAGAAAACATCTATGAGACCAAGAAATTGAACGTCCATCTATATACCGCGCTAAAGAAAGCTTTATACAAGCCTGCAGCGTGGTTCAAAGGCCTGCTGTTCCCAATACTCACGAGCGGGACTGCGACGCTAAGGGAAGCGCATATCATCTCCTCCGCCTTGGCGAGGGTGAAAGTTCCGGTGCTACATTCTGCGGCAGCGTTGTATAGACTATGTGACATTGCAGCCGAGCAGATGAGCGGTGACCCTGAGGCAGCCGGTGCGACGAACGTATTCATAAGAGTATTGTTAGAGAAGAAGTATGCGTTGCCATATAAAGTCGTCGATGCGCTGGTGTTTCACTTCTTGCGGTTTAGGGCTGTTGAACAACCTGATGATATGACGGATATTGGTACTAAGGGCTTTGCGGAGGGGAAACTCCCAGTCATTTGGCATCAGACTCTCCTGGCATTTGCGCAGAGATATAGGAATGATATCACGGAAGACCAGCGGGAAGCGTTACTGGATTTAGTGCTGGTGAGGGGGCATAAGGCGATTGGACCGGAGGTGAGAAGGGAGTTGTTGGAAGGGAGAGGGAGAGGAGTTGTTGTGCCTGAGGAGGGTCAGAGGGAAGGAGGGGACGATACTATGGCCATGATTGTGGATTAGGTTGGGTTAAGGAAGAGTGAATGGGAAGGGTATGGGTTAGTTAGGAAGTGATGCTGACGTAGATCTATGTCACAAGCAAAAGACAAACAGAACGTGAATGATATAAATATCGGCACGTGCTATGCAAGAAATAACAATATAATTCCCAAAGTTCGTGCTACAGTTCGAATAAACTCATATTCACAACTGAATATCAAAATCTCTGCGCGCAACCTTAGTGGTCCACGTATCTCACCGCCTTTGGCAAAATAACGACATTGCTCGAAATACCATCATCATGCCCCCAGTTGACCGCTCTAGCGCATTAAGAAAGGCAGTAATGGCAGAAATACAACCGTTATCACGGAGCGCCACACCATCTGCAGCTCCAGCGCTCCGCAAACCCCTCGATGACGACCACACCCCCGCCGTATCCTCTCCACTCAACCCAGACTCCTCCGCCAAAGCGCGTCCAAAAGCTGCACCACGCGAGCAACGAGACCGCCGCGAGACGGCTAAGAAGCGTGAATCGAATGCCAACACGAGGGGAAACACACCGGATGCTCATAGCAAGACGAAAGGTCCGACGGTGCCGTCACCGATGCGCTACCAGATCGGGGAGCCGAAGCTGGCGGATTACGAGCCCCCGAAAGATCCAATCTTCGTGAGCCGCGAGCCGGTGCCGTTGATGACGCCAGATGGGGAGATCGAGTTGCGCAAGTTGATCGACCAGTGTGTACTCACCATGCTGTCCTTTATACAGATTCTATGAATAAAAGCGTACTGACACATCCTTAGCGCGGAGAATAAGAGAGCATTCCGCTACACTCTTGGTATCGCCGACCCACAATTCCGCCACAAACAGTTCTACCGGCAGTCGGACCACCCACCCTACAGCGCACGCATGAGCTTCGAGGACAGCGACAAGTGGATCTACTTCGACTCCTCAGCGAGCCTTGTGACGAACGAGAAGGGGTGGCGCATGGGACGGGCCAACGTAGTCGCTCGCCAGGGGAGCTTATACTACGAGGTCAAGATCATCCGTGGTGTACCTGCCTCCGGTCCCCCGGTGCCGGCAGGACAGGAGAACATACCACAGCCGCACATCAGGATGGGGTTTGCAAGGCGTGAAGCGCCTCTGGACGCGCCGGTGGGGTTTGACGGCTACAGCTACGGCATCACGGATATCAGATTCGACACCATGCACCGCTCACGGCCCGGAAAACTGTACAACGCCGTCGTCAAGGCCAAGAAAGGCCCGAAACCCAAATACGGCGCGAAACCCGAGACCGTCCCCGTCATCCACGACGACCACGTGCGTGAAGGCGACGTCATCGGCCTCGAGATCTCGCTACCTTCGCTCTCGCTACACCGCAAGGTTGTCGAGGGGATCTACAACCCCGCCGTTGACCTGGGCGACGGCTTCGACGACGATGCACTCGGCGATCCCGCCGCGGACATCATACGCGACCGCGTCCCCGTACCATACAAAGGAAACATCTACTTCGAGCAAGGCGAGTACCAATCGACCAAAGCCATGGAGTCCTACGGCGACCGCGGGCCCTTCAACACCATCGTTCCCGGCCCGAACCACGAGGACGTCGCGCTCCGCTCGCTCCCACACTCATCCATAAAGGTGTGGAAGAACGGAAAACGCATCGGGACCGCATTCGAGGGTCTCATCGCCTTCCTGCCGACCGCATCCGTCCCACTCGCCAGCAAAGACTGGCGCTCCGGTTTCGACGACGGCATGGTCGGCTACTTCCCCGCCGTCGCGGCCTTCAACGGCGGTATCGCGCACGTGAACCTCGGTCCCGACTTCTGGTTCCCCCCTGACCACCTTGCTCCCTCCGCATCCTCGAATCCCGCCGCGACGGACGCAGATACCCCAATGCCTGACGCCCAGACGCAAGAAGAAAGAGCCAAAGAAGCGCGGAAGCTTAGACCCATGAGTGAAAGGTACAAGGAACAGATCGCTGAGGATGTCACGTGGGATATCGTCGACGAGACGGATTTCTTCGTCCAGGATGGCGCCTTCAGCTATAAACCTCCCGTGAGCTCGGCGGTTTTGAGGGGAGGGGGAGGAGCGGCGGGAGCGGGAGCGGGAGCGGGGGTTGCGAGGGGAACAGTTGAAGCTGTGGGGGATGATTAGGTTCCTTTGGGCATAGGATGTGGATGGGATGGGAGGAGATAAAAAAGTGGGTTTTATGTACATAGCGCGGTGTCTGGCGTATTTCGATCAGCGAGCATATCAGCATTCAAGCACGGTGCAAAGGTATCATCATCACGGGTAGTATTAACGCAATCCTCGAAACTATCTATCCAGCTGCTTTGAGAACATCTTGATCTGAGTGTCGGTCACGAAGGAAGAGAAATCTGTGAGGTTGAGTATAGCTAACCTTGAGACACATGCACAAAAAGAGGTATTTATGTCGGAGCATGCAACCTAAATCATCTTGTGGTCTTGCTAGGTAGTCAAATGCTCGTGTTCTAAGCAGTAAAATAGTAGCTCCTCGTAGTACCACTTCACCGATTTAAGGGATGATATCTGCATGTGATTCCTCTTAAACTTGCTGTAAGCAGCGGGTAAGCGGAGGCCTTTACGGTCCTCCCTCTACAGTTATTCGGAAGGAATAGGATAGATTGATAGGAGGATTACGAGCAGGCATGTAAAGTATGAAAATTTTTATTTCCCTCAGAAAGTGGCTGCGGTGTTTGTTGATGGGCTGAAGCTGTTGAAGTGATGGCGTGCGAAGATTTATAACTGCTTGATATTGACTTTTTGGGGGGGAGGGGGTTGAAGGGGTGTAATTTTTGTATAATTGGATGCGAAATATGTATTTTACACAATCTGATGTGTTAGTAAAATTAGATCAATCAGTGTCCCATCTAAGCTTGAATATCCGAGAATAAACCAGATATTTCAATTGGTTGCGGAGCTTATCGCAATTGTTGCTTGTTGCAAAAGTAAAGTTAGCAGCAAGTAAAAACCCGCAAGGAGTTTTGCAGGGGCCGACAAAGAAGCCGTCATAACGCATTCTTTTTCGCGAGCAGAATCTATTTCCTCTATTGCTTCTGATCCCAACTTAACAATCTTCAATCCTTATCCTATCTCTCCTTCATTCTTCAGTCTCGTTTCGTCCAATCTTATGGCTGGAGCAGCTGCAATGCGGCCGCTCGCCTCGGCCAGCATCCTCAATACCCTCCGTCATGCTGGACGGCGCTCATTGGCGACCTCTTCTAGATCTCCATTGCTCACACGAGCTTCGCGGCCAGCTGCCAGGACGAGTTTGAACCGACTCGAGCTACAACAGAGCTTCCGAAGATTCGAGTCCAGCAAACCCGTGGTTTCGGATGCAACAAAAGCAAAAGCAAAGAGAGGAGGTTTCCGAGTCCTTCGATGGACATGGCGTGCTATTTACCTCTCTGCGATAGGAGGCTTGGTGTATGCCGGGTATGGAATATGGGTCATGCGTAATCCAATGGATCAGGTCGAACCCGATCCGAGCAAGAAGACTTTAGTAGTTTTAGGTATGACTCCTTGGGCTGGGTGATAAAGAAGTAAGTCGAATCGACATTGACATTGTATAGGCACGGGCTGGGGATCAGTGTCACTGCTAAAGAATCTCGACACCGAAAACTATAATGTAGTTGTTGTTTCGCCCCGAAACTACTTCCTATTCACCCCTCTGTTACCGTCTTGCACTACTGGTCTTATCGAACATCGCTCTATCATGGAACCCATTCGAAATTTCTTACGGCATAAGAAGGCTGCTGTCAAGTACTATGAAGCTGAAGCTACTAAAATCGATTACGAGAAGAAGATTGTGTATGTAAACGATGAGTCAGAGATTAAGGGGGATGTCTCATCCACTGAGGTTCCTTTCGATATGCTCGTGGTCGGTGTGGGTGCTGAAAATGCTACATTTGGTAAGATAAATTCGAGCTTGATTCGATTCACTATCAAAACTAATCACTATCTGTCATGAAGGCATTCCTGGTGTCCGAGAACATGGCCTCTTCCTCAAGGAGGTTGGCGATGCTCAAGCAATCCGAAGGCGAATCATGGATTGCTGTGAAACTGCAACTTTTAAAGATCAACATGAGGATGAGATCAAACGTCTACTCCATATGGTTGTCGTTGGTGGTGGACCAACTGGAGTTGAATTTGCCGGCGAACTGCAGGATTTCTTCGAGTCTGATCTTAAGAAATGGATACCGGATATCAAAGATAACTTTCACGTAACTCTCGTCGAGGCTCTTCCTAATGTGAGAATATCCGAATGTCTAATTGGTATATTCTACTCGTATAATGATAACTGACCATCAGCCAGGTCCTCCCTATGTTTTCCAAACAGCTAATTGACTACACGGAGAAAACCTTTAAAGAGGAAACTATCACAATCCGCACTAAAACCATGGTCAAGAAGGTTACGGCCAAATACATCGAAGCTGAATCCACCGGTCCGGACGGTAAGAAGCAACTCGAGCAGATTCCCTACGGCCTCCTTGTCTGGGCTACCGGTAACGCCCTCCGACCCGTTGTGAAAGACCTCATGTCGCAGATTCCGGCTCAGAAGGACTCCCGCCGCGGTCTCGCCGTGAACGAATACCTAGTTGTTAAGGGGACCGAGAACATCTGGGCGGTCGGTGACTGTGCGATTGCCAATTACGCGCCGACGGCACAGGTAGCGTCACAGGAAGGTGCTTTCCTCGCTCGCATGTTCAATCAAATGGCCAAGACTCAGGAGATTGAGTCTAAGCTAGCGGAGTGCAGCGAGGCACAGGAGAAGGCACCCTCGAAGGAAGCTCGCGACAGGGTTTTCCAAGAGATCAAGGAGCTACAGAAGCGACTACGGAGAGTCAAACAGATCGGACCATTCGAATACAGTCATCAAGGCAGTTTGGCGTATATTGGGTCTGAGAAGGCGGTTGCGGATATCACCTGGTTGACGGGTAACTTGTCGACGGGAGGCACATTGACGTATTTCTTCTGGAGAAGCGCATATTTGAGCATGTGCTTTAGTAGTGAGTCTCCTATTTGCTTGAGCTATTGGTAAGACTGGATGACTGATTTGTACAGCACGTAACCGCGTCTTAGTGCTCATGGACTGGTGTAAGGCGAAGTTGTTCGGACGAGATGTCTCAAGGGAGTAGATGCAATCTATAATTGGAAAGATTATCTATAATTGGAAAGATTGAATAAGATACAAAAGTAAAGGGATGTGGAAGCGAGACCTAGAACGGCATTCATCAAAACATCATTTCGAGATAGAGAGGGTTCTCCTACTACACCACAGCTTGTCGACGGTTTTTAGGTACGTTCGAATTCGACTCAACTAGCGGCTATTGTACACTTCAAACAACCTCCATTCCCAATTCCGGTAGGTTTCCGATCCAGCGTTTTGTTCTCGAGAGCGGGGTCTTCTCCAGCCCTTTGTATTTGGGAGGATAGATGGGATGATAGAGCCTGTACACTGTGATTCATCCCCGGGGAGGGGGGAGGGGAGTTCTCGTTTGGTTGTATACTCCTAAGGTTGTAAGGTGGTTGGGTAGAGTGTAGATGAAGGAAACTAATTGAGAATATAAGAGTCAAAGGGGTAGAAGTGAATTCGTGATATTTTTTATTTTAGCTTACCCATCTCCTGGACACCGAGTCATATTTTCTTACCTTACTCTTGTCTTATGACTCCTGTAGCTCCTTTAGCTATTACTCATGAACTGGTCTTGTGATGGCCACAAAGTGGGAAACTAAGATTCAAAGAGCTTCCTCGGTATAGCAGGTATGTTCACCGGAGATTCCCCCCCAAGAGATAGCCAGATATTTAGTCTTCGGGCTTGTTCAGTAGTATATGAGAAGAGCGTAAATCATTGTCTCGCATAACGTAACATGTTTGGTTTGTTCAGAGGCCTACGGGTACAGGTACTGCCTCCGTTGTCGGATATGTCGTGTCTGGGGAATACTGCATGCGCGAGCACTGGATCACTTGGGTTGAATATACCTACGGATGCCAGAGGTATATGTACTGTACTGTACGGATGTACTTGTATGAGTGCAGTTCTACCTCTCTCGGAGAAAGATGCACAGAGATGCAAGTAATATGATATGCGGGATTGAAAGTTTATTTAGTTCTGAGATAGGATTGTCATGGTGGTGAGTGGGAGAGAAAAGCCGGCGGAAAACGCGCGATTCGTCTACATTTCTCTTATCTGTGACCTCCACTGTGACCTCCACTGTGACTTCAAGACTCCCAAGAGAAAATGACCACACATCTTCCATAATCTTATCTCCAACTCTTTGCTTTGTAAACACCCACACCCACACGGTATTACCAACGATGAATCAAAAGCTCATCATCTATCATAAATCTGGGGTACAGTAACTCTAAAGATATTCCGTCCGATCTTGCCGTACATCAAGACATGGCCGTTGATGGGACTCCGCCTGCTGGATTGGGCTTGAGAATGCCATCTACGGAACTCTTCGCTCTTTGACAAACCTCTTCTTTCTTCCTATTCTTTCCTCTACTTTGCTTTTGTGAATAGTTTAAACTCTATTCTCCATTCTTTTTATCGACTCCATAACTCCTATACATCATTTTCCTCCTTTGTTGTGTTTTTTGCGGCACAGTGTCTCTTATCTCATCTCCACCACTTTCCAGATTCCTCAACCGCCCGAAGGTGTTACTCCCACGCTTAGATCTACTTTTAATTCTTCAGATGTTATTGTCTATTGCTTCTCGTTAGACCACTTCCTTATTCCCTTCGTCAATCATCTGCGCTTTTCAACTCCTTGTTACCTATTGCTCATGTCAGCTGTATTACTCTTGTCAGTTGTATTACTCTCTAAGACATCCCTAAGCGCGAAAAGTAAGAGGCATACCTCGTGGCTGAGCGCCTCAAGTCACAGCTGACACGGTGACTGCGCAAGCAGATACTCACCACGACTTTATAACTGAAGAACTTCCATAACTTTGAATCGAGAATAAGAATATACCTTATATATAGGTGCCGGTATTGGCTTATCACGACATCCAGCCTCGCAATCCCACATCTTGATGACAATCATGTCATCCTGGTTACCCCTCCAGAACCACGATTCGCAATTACCACCATACTGTGAACCAGCAAATGATTTTCTCCACGGATTCTCGTCTGTTTTTCACACCTGCGTGCCGACGAACCTCGCTTTTATATCCACCGTATTAGGGACGTGTAGTATCATATCTTGGCTGTTCGCCCAGGTACCCCAGATATACAAGAACTACAAGCTAGGCTCTACGGCAGGTCTGAGCATATTCTTCCTGGCGGAATGGTTCCTGGGAGACTTTTCAAACCTACTAGGCTCCCTCTTTACTGGTCAAGCTCTATGGCAAAAAATAGTTGCAGGGTACTACTGCACCGTTGACGTAGTATTGTTGGGACAATGGATATGGTATGAATTGTTAAAACATGGGAACCCTTTAGTGAGGATATGGCGACCCGGGCCTGGAGGTCCAAGGATACAAGATATCGACGGCATGTCCATTACCAGCAGCGCCTCAACATCTACCTTGGCGGGTGTTCATCACTCAGAGAGCAAACCTATCCAACAATTGAACAGTAACAGTATGTTCCGTACGCCTCGATTCTCCTTCACACCCTCGTCGTGGTCTTCACAGGGTGGTGAGGAATCTAACCCATCTGCATCCAATACGCCTCCAACGAACCGTACCATCCGACGTTATGGCCCTCAACCCCAATTCCTCTCCAGTTCTCCTGCTGCTTCCCCCAAGACAATATTGTACATTGCGCTTCTCCTTTCGCTTGCAGCTCCTTATACCAACGCGTCTCCGCTACACTCTCTTTCTGCGGCTCCGCGTCAAGCATCTGAAGAACCGGGGACCGAAATAGCCGGCCGTCTCCTCTCCTGGCTCTCCACCCTCCTCTACCTCGGCTCCCGTCTCCCCCAACTCCTTAAAAACCACCGTCGTAAATCAACCGCTGGTCTCTCACCTACACTCTTCATCGCCGCATTTTTCGGCAATCTATTCTACTCCTCCTCCCTCCTAACAAACCCAAACGCCTGGTCATCCTTCCCTCCTACCGCACGCAATGGTTCCCGCGGCTGGGTCGGTCGCGATGGCTCTGACAGGGAAGAATGGGTTTCCAAAGCGGCCCCTTTCTTCCTCGGGGCTGCAGGTGTCTTGGTCATGGATGCAGCGGTCGGGTTCCAGTTTTGGTATTATGGCGAGGTGAGAGAGACGGCTGTGACGGTTGTGAAGGTCCGCATTGAAGGGCACAGAAGTAGGTGGAGGAGGGTTTCAGGGTGGATGAGGGGTTGGGTCCCGAGTCCGAGTGTCAGTGTCAGTAATAGTGAGGCCCCTACACCACGACCTGGAAGCGGAGCTGGAAAGGGGAAGAGTACGGCTGGTACGGGAGAGAGAGACGGTCTATTAGGGCCTGAGGGTGGGAGGGAAGGGTATGGTGGTGTTTGAGGGGTAATCTGTTCATTTTTGCGGGTCTTAGATCTT
>MU006097.1:643075-791682 GCA_010093705.1 Patellaria atrata CBS 101060
TTTCGGACTGTGGACCCTATTTAGAGGAGCGATGGTGCATTTTTATGGTGTTGTTCATAGCGGCGTTTATGAGATGGGATGAGTTGCATGGTGCGGATATGGCGTTTATACTCTTATAGAGTGTTTGGGAGCATATATTGGGTCACAGTAGACCGGACATCTGACGGTGTCATAATATTGATGATTGATAAATCTTTTTATATTTATTTATTATGTGAATGGATTCGGGCTTGAGGAGTAAGAAATTGACTTCGACTCTTTGAGAATCATTCACTGAGCGGAGAGTGGAGTCGGGAAGCTCAAGCTCGAGATGGTTCATCTCGAAACAATTTTCCTGAGCTCATCACCATCGTCATTCTGCTGCAGCAGAAGAACCACCACCGCAACCACCATCATCATGGGCAAAGGCACCGATAAACTATACATAACGCACTCGGAATGGTCCTCCTCTGACGCATACAGCGCATCCAAAGGCTCCAATGTCTCCAAATCCTCCGCTCCAGATGCATCCTTCAAACGCCTTCCCTTCAACTTCTGCGCAGTCTCTCTTCAACCCTTCAAAAATCCAGTTTGCACGTCCACCGGCACCATCTTCGACATTGAAAACATCGTCTCATGGCTACAAAAACACCATACGAACCCAGTGGATGGCAAACCGCTCAAGTCCCCCGAGCTCATCAAGCTAAATTTCTCGAAGAATGACGATGGGGAATATGTAGACCCAGTTACGTACAAAGTGTTCACGGACAACACGCATATCGTCGCGCTGCGCAACACCGGGAATGTATTCAGCTGGGATACGGTAGAGCGGTTGAACATCAAAGCTAGGAACTGGCGGGATCTAGTGACAGACGATGAATTCACACGCACGGACATCATCACGTTACAGGATCCGCAGAACGTCGGATCCCGCGATCTCAGCTCGTTCAAGTACCTCAAAGACGGCGAAGGCGCGCACTCAGCCGAAGCGAAAGACACCAGCAACGTGAACGCAACAGCCCTAGGTAACGCGGGCAAGATCATCAAGGCGAAAGAAGCAGTCGCCAAAGCCCGCGCCGAGCGCGCCGCGCAAAAAGACCCCAACAGAACCCTTACGACGACCAGAAAAACGACGGCGGGAAGCAACGGCGCGTCGAAACCGCAATCCCAGAAACCCCTTCCCTACAATGCAGCACAATACACGACCGGCCTCGCCGCTGCCTCCTTCACAAGCACAGGCGTAACCCCCCACACCTCCGCCGAACGCGCCACCCTCACAGACGAAGAATACATGCTGAAACCGCGGCGGGTGAAGAACAAAGGCTACGCGCGCCTCTCCACCTCCCACGGCGAACTCACCGTCGAGCTGCTCCCCGAGTTCGCGCCAAAGGCAGTCTGGAACTTCGTCCGCCTCGCCCAGCTGGGGAAATACCGCGATATCGCTTTCCACCGCAACATCCCCAACTTCATGATCCAGGGTGGGGATCCCACGGGCACGGGGAGGGGCGGGCAGAGCGTGTGGGGCGCGCCGTTCGCGGATGAGCTCGAGGGTCCGCGGGTCCATGAGGGACGCGGTGTGCTGAGTATGGCGAATAAGGGCAAAGATACGAATACGAGTCAGTTCTTCGTCACGTATCGCACCGCGCCGCATTTGAACCGGAAACACACCATTTTCGGCCGGGTCGTCGGAGGACTAGAAACCTTGGATCGGTTGGAGAAAGTGGAGACGGATGAGAAGAATAGACCTACGGGGCGATGTGTGTTGGAGGATGTGGTTGTTTTCGTAGATCCTTTTGAGGAGTTTTTGAAGATGAGGGAGGAGAGCGAGGGCAGGGAGAGGGAGAGGGAGGAGGTTGGACGGCTGGGTGGTACGGAGGATGATAGGGTTACCTGGACGGGGAAGAGGATTCGACTTGATGGGACGGTGGAGGAGAAGAGGGGAGCTGAGACTGTGGGGAGGTATTTGAAGGAGGCGTTGGCAAAGCGGGCGCAGGGGGAAGATGAGATCGTTGGGGAGGAGGGGCGGTACGAAGAACCTGCCAAGAAGAAGGCGAAGATGGGGTTTGGGAATTTCGATAATTGGTGAGATGGGGATGTACAGCTGGCAAACTGCTGGGTTGGAATCTTTCCCCTCTTATTCTATCCGCCCCCCGGTTTTTTTTACTTCCAATGCCCCCAACCAACTTACTGCCACTTACGAGAGCTGGTTCCAATCCTCTAGGAGCATACTGTACCACCCTACGTAACGCCTCTATCCTGCTATCCGGCATCCTTGATTTCCGCTCCTCGCGCCATCTCCCCCCACCCCTTCGATCCCGATCGCTACATCCGTCACCGAAACCGGGATGGTCCGCGTCCGTGAAGACGTGAGTCATGCCGATGGGACATGTGGGCGTTTTATGCCTTGGTTGTTTTGGGAGACGCGGCTATGTACTCTAGGCGGGTTCGGGTCGGGTTGATAGGGTTGGAAGTGTGCGAGTGTGGAAATGTGGAGGAGCGGGGTTGTTGTCTCTTCTTCTCTTGCCCTTCTATTGCTTTGGGTCTGGGTCTGAATGTCTGGATGTCTGGATGTCTGGATGTCTGGATGTCTGGACACGGTGGAAAAGGGTGTACGGGGGGTTAACTAAGACAGGAATAAGTACCTTTATACTAACAAAGCCAGCTAGCAAGTGTAGTCCACCATCTCGCCTCTGATGGCGCGGAGATGGGCGGTATTGTGGTCTGGCGTACCAGTACAATAACGCTTTGAAGCTGAGCAGTTGAATAGCCAGGGTTTTGTAGATGGATAGATAAATAGCGTCAGTCGATCTAATGTGGTGTACATACCCGTCAGCGGTCTCCAGCCAATCCGTCAACCCATCATGTCCAGCACATGCAGTAACCTCATCTTCCTATCTTCCCCCAGTTCCTCAGCCTTTATCCTACCACAATCCCCTCCACTCCATCCCACCACGCAAACACCCCACCCCGTGCATCCCATCCCGCCTCTACTTCCATCCGCCTCCTCCGTTAACAACACAAAGGGGGAGAGGGGCAAGTCGTATCTGAGTTTTCTTTTTGTGAAGGGGGGGGGGAGGGGGGCGGGGGTTTGCGACTCACTCGGTGGAGACGAGCGGGGGAGATGAGATATAGGAATGGGGTTGGTTGCTTACCTTTATCTGACCCATCTGCGCTCGTGGAAAGCTGGGTTTAAAAAGACGCAAAAGAGAAGAAAGGAAGATAGAAGACAAAAACGAAAAAGAAAAAAAAAAGAAAAAAAGGAGAAAAGGAAAAGGAAAAAGGAAAAGGATCGCAAACCCTATCCCATAATCCACAATAACATCAAAAGAGAAAACAACAGTCCAATCCTGCAGAGCTGTATCCGTACACATGGGGACCTATACATCCCACCCCAAATACCTTATAACAAACATCGGTACGCAGTCACAGTTCAGGTTGTCCTGTTAACAACGCACTTCAGCTCAGTGTAGCTGTATCGATATCTCCCCAGCTCAGCTGACAGGGGGAAATACATTAGTAAAACCACCCATCGAAAACTTTCCAAAAACAATCCTTCATAGCTACATTTCCCAGTTGAAGCAAAAAAGACTGATGTGATGCTGACAGTTGGAGTTAGAAAGGTATGAGGGGTTATCAAGGTACTTGTGCTGTAGACTACATCACGTGTAAGCATTTTCAAGCAACAACACCCCTTCCCTAACAAAAAATTCACAAGAGAAGAAAAAAAAGTCAGATTCAATAGGCAATTTCGCAATTTGAATTTCCGACACCGATAATCTAGGGTCCCTTCCGATACCACTGAGTTTTCCCACCGCAAGAGCCGAAGACCCTCCACCACATACTTCCCCATCGCTGAAAAGCGATATAATCCTATATACAAGGGGGCAAAAGGGATAAAACGCCATTTGGAAGCCTGTGAGGCTATGCCATGCTTGTCTGTGTTATCGCCTGTACAAACGCCTCGCTAATGCAAACCTTCAACAAGAAAACCTAGAAAGACTCCAGAAACAAAAAAAACTTAAAGAGGGCATGGAAAGTCTAGAGGAGCCCGGTGATACGATCAATAGGATCAGAAGGGGCTCTGATGCAATGCAGAATATGCTGTAACGCAAGATATAAACCCTCCGATGCAAGACTGACCAAAGAAAGGTTTGAGCATAAAGCTCGTAGAGTTAAAAAGAGTAATGTAAATATGGTACAGAGAAGAGATGAAGAGGACTTGACAGCTCGGGAAGGAATGAGGAGTCACAAAGTTTTAGCGGCTGAAGTTTGGTTGAGGAATTGGTGGTAGAGTTATATCCGTCCATTGATTGAATTGATTCGATTGGGGCCAAGCTTCATGATGCATATATGGTAGCACTCCCATTCTAGTCTCATTTTGTCTACCCAAGGGATGGTATTGCATCTGATCTTGGTGAATATGGTTAGGTGCATTCTGCACCGAAGCTGAAGGAGGTGGTACGAGCAATGTTGTTACTCCACGGACAGGTCGATATGGAGAATTGCGTTGTGAAAGGAAGAAGTTGGGTGAGAGTTGGTTTTGATTTTGACCGTGCATAGGTTGATAGGATGCACTCGTTGGGGAGTTACCAGTCGATCCTGGAAATGGACTTGCTTGACGTGAACGAGAACCGAATACACCATTAGGTGGAAACTGAGAAATTGGTGTTGTCGTGGGAGCAGGTGTTGGTACATTCTGTGGTGGTTGAGACCATTGTACTGGAGGAGGGTAAACGAGAGACATTGCTCTTGCTCCAGGATGTGGTAAATGTGGTCCCGACTGAACAGTAATTGGACCGCTTTGAGTATGAGGAATGGCAAGATTTGGTAGAGGAAGTCTTGGAGGGGCCGGACCTTGATGAGTAGGTATCATTGCGGTAGAGGGATACTGTTGAGTAAAGCTTCGAACTGATCTCTTTGCTGGTGGCTCCAACCCTTCATCACAACTCCTCTTTCTGCTGTTCATCCTAAAATCAAGTTCTGGTAGCGGTCCAATGGGGGATACGGCAGCTGAAGTAACCTGAGGGAGGATCAAGGGAGTATTCGAAAACGTTGGCGGATTTGGTGAGTAGTTTGCGAGGACTGGTGGGGATGCGTGATTGGAATTAGGTGGAGATGGTAGATGGGGAGGGATGTGTAAGGTTGGAGTTGGTGGACCACCGATTTTAGCAACCTCCTGCACTCTTGATGCCTTATCAAAGAATGTGCCAAATTTTCCGAGGGTATCATGCCATTCCTTCCATTCAGTCTCCGAAGTGAAAAGACTATATCTCATGTTGCTGAGGAATTCTACCTCCATAATGTGAACTTCCTGTACAGAAATCCCGGAAACTTCGGCCCACGTTTTGTTTGTGTAAGTGTTATCGTCCAGAACTAATCGTAGAATCAGTGATCCTGTCTTTTAGATACAGATTTGTGAGTACCTACATTTATTGCCTAACATTAAGGCAACAGTTAACAACCTGTATTCACTTCCCGGTTTACCCTTTACAGTAGGATTTATCTTTTTTAGTCGATAGATGAAAAGTAAGGCGAGGAGGATGACATTTTGGGCCACCTGAGTGACTGAGAGAATGGTCGTCACCCATTTTCGAAATCCAGTTGTTGGGATGGCATCAGGAACAAGTGAAGCGATAGCCATGTGGGCAGCCCTAGGATCGAGTACTTGGTTCAAGGTGCTGGAATTTTCAAACCAGAAGAGACATGTAATCTGAGGACTGGTTAGTAAACGAGTAATCGTGCAACATTGAGTCACATACTTCTGCAGCAAGCTGAGGAATTCCTCCCTGAGGAGTTCGGATGGTAGGAGGAATCTGAAGTGAAGGTGCTATGGCATTAGTAGAGGGTTTTCGTCGATGTGAGGCTTCCGAGGCGGAAGAAGAAATTAGTCGTTGAGAGGTTGGACTAGAAGGACGGGTTTTACTATTGTAACCATTTTGCCCAGATCGGCCATAGGATGCGAGGGTCGAGCTATTGTAAACTTCCAAAGGTCTGGAGGGTGCTCGTTGAAAAGAGAGAAGCGGGTCTGCTCGTAAAGCTCCACGAGCTGAAATCATATCGTCTTCTCTTGATCCTCCTTGATGATTGTACTGTGCCGCCCTCTGTCCCCCATAAGACCCATTCATTTCCGTTGGAGGTGTCAATGTTCGAGGAAGTTGAAATCCTGAGGAGAGAGACGAAGAATTGAAGCTTGTTCGTGGTGGGGGTAGGGATAGGTGCGGTTGCGGTTGCGGTTGCGGTTGCAGTTGCGGTTGCTCGAACTTGCTCCGAGGATTTCGAGAATGGAAAGAGTCAAAGGCTCGATCCAACGCAACTGCGTGAGGCATTGGGTGTGGTAAGTGAAGGTCCAACATAGAGCAAGGCTCTCCAGAGGTCCTGTAGAAAGGGAATCCTAGTGGAAGGTTATGGAAGGACCGGTCAGGTGAAAGTTCGGATGCTGTGATATCGACGATAAAGAGTTCACGACATTGCCAGAATTAGAGCTCCCAAAAGGTGAGGACGGATCCAGCGTCTCGTTCCTTTCAATTGTCAAGGAAAAGGCCAGGTAGGCAGCAGGTTTTGATGCTGAAGCAAGGAGAGAGAAATGATGTGGAAGGTATGTCGGCACAAATATGGGAATGGGCAGTCCAGTGCCACGCTAGCGGGAGGAGAGGTTGAGTTTGAAGTCTTGAGTCTTTTTGTGCAGTATTAAAAAGCAGTGAGTGCAACGTGAAAGTGGGCTTTTTGGTAATTGTGGAAGTGAAAAGGATAAATAAGGTTAGTTGGGGGGTAGATTAAAGGTTGAGGAAGGTTTTAGGAAGGAAGCATTGGATGCACCAAGGAGTGTGGTCAAGTTGAAGGTGTGTAGTGTAAGGTGAGGTAAGGTAGTCTATGTATGTACATCCATGATACGGTATGGTAAGGTATGTACGAACTAATAAAGGTAGTCTGAGCTCAGTCATGTCATTGTGAGAGACGGGAGAAGAGGCGCCTCGCTATCCGCATGCACGTGTAGGTAAGGTATGTTAGCATGTAATTTTTGACAAGCATTACGGAAAGCGGAGCAGGGCAAGTGTTCGGTTTCGATAAATAAAAAAAACAAAGAAAAGGAACATTTATTCAAGGAGAAGATGACTACGTACATGGTGGACCATTTGTGCTCATTATTGTGCCCGTTGTGCTCTCAAACCCTCATACCTTCATACGCTCATCATACGCCGCATCACACGTCCCCTTGATCCAAGGTCCAAGTGATCCAAGGAAAAACAAAAAAGTAGGTTCATATCTTACGGGGACCATGCGTAATTAATCGGAAAGTTCCAGGGCCATTTTTTCTTCAGTAGTATGGTATGTTTAGGACTATCTTATTTAGGAGGCGAGGGGGATGCATCAAGAACATGGGATGATTTGATGGGAATTATGGGATTATGGGATTATGGGATTATTGGGGAAAACGAAACGAGGTAACGAGGTTAACGAGCTTTTACGAGGAAGGAAACCACGCCCCACCAAAGAGGCTGATGCCAAAACGAGCGTTTAGCGTGGTAATGTGGATTCTTTACTTGGATTCACGGCTTCTAGGGATCTCAAGGTTGATGTCAGAAGTCAGAAACTCAAGAAGCACCAACGCTGCGGACTGCAATCTACCACTCCAGGACTAGGCATGGTGCGGAATTGAGGGATGGATTCATGGATTCATGTTTTCATGGATTACTGTATTCATGGATGTGATGGCCGGATGGATTTCTGAAGATGGGGAGTCTTTCCCACCAATCCGCGAAACCACGGCTACATACCTGACTAGAAACTACCTTGGACTAAGGTAGTTTCTAGTAGTAGGTCACCGAAAGTGTGTGCTTAAAACTCCTAACTACGCTTTTTGAATCAATGAGCATGCTTCGTCTAAAAAATCTTTCTTTCTTTCTTTGCAACTCATCAAACTTACAGAAACGCGGATGACTACGGGCAACCACCTCAAATTCATTAACGGCTTATTGGTTACTACTTCAGCCTCCAGCTTGCTACCTAACAAGCCTACAACTCAGCCATTTTGCAAGCAAGCAAATAAATGACACACTAAACTATCTATGTACTTTGTCTCGTGCAAAGTGGCTCCGCTACCATCTTCAGCAGGACAGACATGTACGCGGCGTAGTATCGACGAAAGAAGAGTACGCTGCACACGGCTCAAGGCCCATACGGAGACAAGAAACACGGACAGCACAGCACAAGGAACAAGGCAGTACAGAAGGCACAAGCATTTTTGCAGTAACAAGCCGAGATCCAACAACAGACAACATCCCCGAAAGCAGCAGACCTCTTTCATCAATCATGTGTGCGTGTTGTGTGTGAGTGTGTGTCAGTCTGTGTGTGTCAGTCTGTGTGTGAGATGATGGGCAAGCCGCAGGAAAAGGAGGCAAATAATAATCAATAATAATGATACAGTAGTCCCTTGAAAAAAAAAGTCATGGCATTTTGGCGGGACACCGATAAACGCGGCGTTCCGTGGGATTTTGATTCAACCTACCGCTACCCGTACAGTACAGCACAGTACGCACAGTACAGCACAGTACAGTACAGTACAGTGTGTATCAATAAATTTGCTGCTAACGGTGGTGAGAAGCCTCACACCCCCCAGCCGCGGGGTCTTTGGGCTTGTGAAGTTTGTGAGCCCTCTGGCGGCCCTGCACGCCCGTAGCTTCTGGAGTGAGGGGGGCGATTGTCATGGATGATGCTGCAGTCCATGGATCATGACCAGTAAAGTTAGCACTTTAACAACCATCTGCGACCTCGAATCTTGTATCCGCATTATGCTGCGTCTGCTATCTTGGTACAACAACAAGTAAAGTTTGGTGTGCACTGGTGTCGGATCTCGAATCGAGCGAAGCGGAGGCTTGCGTCGCTGATGCCGACGGGATTTGCTGCTGAAATGCTGATGTGATAGAGTAGCAGAGAGTCATAGCACCTAGAGGAATATAGATGCGCCCGAGACTCACGGCGGGCGTGGCCTTCGACCACTAGCAATCAAGAATAGAAACGAGATTCACCTCTCGTTCACCTGTTGCAGATTACTCGGGTCCACTATCATGGGTTCACGGAGTGTGCGCGTCTTTCGTCCCGCATATCAAAAAGATTGAGAATAATGAGATGCTGGCCTGCTGGCTTTTCCCATGTGCACCGGAAAACAAGCAACTCTCAGGCAGGCCAGACTAACAAAGCAAATCAACTTCACCACCGCCGCACTTCTCTCAGCCGGCTTCTTCAGATCCTGTACGAATCGGGCCTTGATTGGCTTCCGATAGACCGCGGCGCTACGAATGCCAGTGAATCAGTGAATAATGCTTCCTTTTGGAAGCGTTTTTGGGGGCGCTCTTTGTCTCTTCCAGTCTTCCTGAATTCCTGAAATTCCTGCGTTGGCAGGCTGCAGGCAAACCATGGCTGGGCGGTCAGCCAACGGTTTCCAAGCTTGGGACTTTACCAGCTAGAAAGGGTTCAAAACTTCAAATTCGACCTTGTAGGCTTGTTCCAGCCTGTACACACCTGTACTTCCATAAGAATAGCCTTTTTTCGGCCAAAATAGATCCCTAGCTTTAAGGCGGAGAGACCCATGTCACAATAATGCTATTCGACGAGACTCCTATCTTTTCTTTCCACTTCACTAGTCCCTTTTCTGACAATACTCCACAGACACGTACTGCTTCAATATCGCTGATGATTTCAGGATTGATGATTGATACTGATGCTTTATGGTATCCGACCGGACCATACCGTACGTGGTGCAAATAGATAGGAGAGTCTTTGTCCTCTGCGTAACGATGAACACCCCACGTTAGGTCATTGGGCAAGCCTCCGGAAAGAGTCGCTCAACGTCCAGGCAGGATTCGATGAAGAACGAGCCAGTTGAAACGCGTTAAAGGTTGAGAGAGGCAAGCCAGGCGGAAAAGGGTTTGAAAAGATGGAATGAGATGGCGAGTTGTGTGCATCATTCCGTCGATACATTTTCGGTTTGATTTGCCCACTTCAACCGCTGACTCCCTGGTTGACTGTTGAATAATGGTTGCACTCAACTTTGACGAAACATCTTGCTTGCGGCCAACGCTTTCATCGCCGCTGTGTTTCGTTCCTCGCAAATAAGAGTCAATACGAAGGTGCCGCCATGTGGCTCTCCGGCTCTTATTGCTGTCTTAGCTAAAGTCATCTATTTCCGAGCCCAACCGTGTTAGAAGATGTTGCTGATCCAAATCCTCTTTTTGCAAATTTGCATCTTCGAGGCTCGGCCTGCGAGTGCTTGAAAAACCTACGATTGCGTAGACGAGTTAATGAACGGCTGATCATCCAATCACAGAGAGACTTTGACCGGACCAAGAGGCCACACTTGAAGAGAAAGAGGCCATAAAATAATAATGTGCAAGGTCTCCAAGATGAAGCAAAGGGCTTACCCATCCCTGCGAAACACGTATCGATATGATCGCGACCGACTTTGTGCTGCCTTTCCTCGACCCTGTCTCCGAGCTCTTCCCAGAACTAGATCTAGGGGTGGCCGCCGCCTTCTGGCTTCAGCTACAAAAGGTAAAAAGCCGTCGTTAGCAATTAGTTATATCTAATTAGATAGCCTGACGCGACTGCAGGAGGGCCTAACCATAAACTCTGTTAAACCAAGGTCTCTTCTGCATACTCGGTGAGTTCTGATCATCAAGATACGGAAAAGTAACTCTTTGTACATTGCGAGGCTGGTGCCGCTATGCGCTCGGCTAACGTGATATCTATGGTGCCACTACTGAGTCTCTCAAACTCTCCCTTGCTCCATGAGGTTTTTCCTCATTAGCTGTGGCTTCTGAAACTCCCAGTCTTGCATCAACATCATTCTCGTACCTCAATGATGACCACAAGGTCGGACCAATACGGAACGTCACAGGCTTTCATTCACAGATCATCCAAAGTTCCATGATTAACCGCAAGCGGCGCGTCAGCAACGAAAGGGACACAAGTCCTAAACCACGAAGATATCCATGCAGGTGGAATCACGACGATAGCGAAATTTGGCCCATGAGCTCGGCGTCGATAGATTTACCTTACCTACTCCTGCTGGGCGTTAGGTGTCCAAAACTTCAAGAGGCACAGCGGCGGCTGGCAAGTCCCATGCAACCATAACGATTAGATGGGCAGCTGATGTTGTCGTCTTCCCCGACTGATAATCACTGATTAACAAGGTGCGAGGCGTAAGCATTAACCGATGTTGACTGGTTACAGTCGGGTAGACTAGAGTTTGCAAGAAGGATCGTCCAGTCCAGGTTGTTGGGCTGTACAAGTTCATGATGATACCTTTGTCTAAGGTATTATGTCTTTGACAGAGAGTCATGATCAACCAGCATCCGAAGCGATCAAGCTACGGTAAACTCTCATATTTACCTCGGAGAAGTCAGGCAGACAGTTTGAGAGGCCAGACGAGAAAGAATGGTTGCAAATGACAGGTTAAATCACGCTGGAGGTGCGTTGATGCGTTCCCGTGCGCGTATTGTAGAACTATAACTACAAAACGGGCTATGCCAAATGAAGGCATTTAAGTGCTTGCATGGAGGGGTATCTTAAGAGTGACCGAAATGGTCTCGGGCTCTTGGGATCATCGTCATTGACGGGCCTCATGTCCTTAACACCACAATAAGACTTAGACCATCGGCTATTATTCTGCAGGCAGGCAAGGAGACTACACTACTGTAATCCAGATATCCCTGAAGAAGAAATCATTGTTTTTCTCGCCCTTTGAACAAGACAACAGCCTCCCGGACGCATGAAGACGCTTACAGTTGAGACCAATAGAAGATACCCTTGCAAATAGCTAGATTCACAACATCTCAGCGACTATCAAACGGAACGGAGGCAATCCTATAATGCAAGCAGCATGGACCGTTACCTTACTACTACTACTACTACTATCGCTCGTGTATGTGTGGATACCTTGAACTTTCCACCGCTAAAGAGCCTTTGCCGGAAGAAAAGCCCAGCTTACGCAAACAAAGAAAAAGTCTCCACCTAGGCCCATTCATCACCATGATGCGTCGACTCCGATGTTCAATAAATGTATGAGACTTTTTAAAAAGTTGTCTTTGCCACGTTCGCATGGGTGGACGGAAGTCCTTCTCGGAAGATCGTATCGGAACTTGTCATGCCGAAGGCTTGTAACATCAGATATTGAGAAATATCCTCTGGGAAGGCAATATGCCAGACTTGCCAACCTAGCACCCTCCCAGCGGAGGCGCTCAAGGCAATGATTATTTGATTATTTCCAATCAGTCATGAAACATATCACAGGTAAGGAGCAGCGCTTGTGGCCCAGCTCACCAGGCTTCTTGAGTCCCGTCTTGACCTGCATGTTGTCGCCTGACGGAAAGATGTGAGGAGCCATGGGAGACTTGGGATGGTGGGACGCAACTGAATCAATGAAAACGAGAAGCCGTCGTGTATGGTAGCGGCTGGCCAGGCCGATTTCCAACAACCCACTCCCGACTACAAGACGATCGAATATTCGTTCCGTACGGATACAGTGCTATGTATCACGTCGACCGGCACCAGACGGACAGGATCTTAATCGATACAGCGATACTCTTCGACTAAGGTAGCTCGTAGTTTTTAATCCGACCCCACAGCCAGCCTTCTCCGCCGTCATACAATCAGCCTGCAAGTTGCAACATGGCATCATTTGCATGACAGCTAACTCTGCGACACGGTTTCTAGGCCTGAATTATCCAACCTTCAGCGAGTATATCGCCCCGCAATCATAATGAGGCTGACAGATGTTTTACGAGGCGCCTACTAGACGACAACTTGAAGACTCAAGGGACGCACAGTCTACTTCTACGCACAGCTCTAGCTGCGCTGTACGGTCAAAGCAACGAGCTGACCGTTCTATGAACCTCCTGCATCCTCAAATCCGAATCAGGAATATTCAAGTTGATGAAGCTGGCTTCGCTTCTCCCAGTCAAATCGTCGAATATTCATTGGCAGACTCGTTCTATATTTCTCAAAAATTCGAATGGAATCAAGATTCAGAGTCAAAGCCGGCTCATAGGGCGTAATGCCGTTAAAGGCTCTGGGTCTGCTGGGTGTGCCTTATTATACACCCCACGCTGGCCTGGCACCTGCCATCTATAGTGCACCAGATGCACCTCCCGGATTCGGTAATAACGTCTCTTTCAAACAATCTTCTGCCATCTGATGGTGTACAGTAAGGGTGCTTGTTGTGCTTTGTTTTTCGTTGCCTTATTCGCATCCTTCATGGTCATGCAACTTTCCTCACTCTCGCATATGATTGATGTGCAGCCAAAGTGCTGACAAGCTTGACCTTCCTTTCTTTACCTTCTAGAGCAATATTCAACGTGAGTCTATATGAGCTGCAGCTTTCCGCAATTAACCTACGACGTCGTGACATAAGTTGCCCGGGGTCCAATTTCCGGTACATAGGCGCCTCTATCTCGGATCCAGCGGACGGGCAAGAAAGACGAGGTATACGGACACTGTCCGGGGACCTTGAAAGACTTCCCTCCCGCACTTCTTCCACATATGCAACCTCAATAACTGCAGTTATTGATCCGAGCTTTTGACGAACGTATAAACAAATTCTCTCATTCTACACGACGAACTCTATTTAGCTATCTTACCGTAGAGGAAATGCGGATCTCCCGCAAGCAGTCATGGCATTTCTATCCCATTCAATTTCCGCGAAGATGATGCTGACCGAAGTCCGTATTCTCTGGTAGATGTTTCTTCATTCGAATTACCGACTAGGGTCACAGTTATTAAGAATATCTGAAGGTAGGGCAATATTCGACCTCTTATGGCAGGTAACACAGTCTTCTCGAAACCCGTCCATTTCTCTTTTTCGAGTCTCAATTCAGCAATCTCATCATCCTTCCGTGCTAGGGTGTCTCATAGTGATGTTGAAGAACAAGCCATGATGTTTTTCTCGAATCCGCTATGGGGACTTACCATGAAGTTATTCAGGGAAATCAATACATCTCTTCTCTTTTGTAATCTTACGGAAAGGTTGACTTTCGTTCAAAAAAATCATATGATTCTATCCTCCAGGCCTCCACTTAATGTAGTACAAACCCACCAACTTCGGTTCTGAATTCGTATCCCTCGGTCAAGAATCGTTCCACAAGAACCACATGCGATACCAACATCCGTCGAGTCCAAGAATTATAAAACCATGGATTTGACTTTTCCCCGGCAAGCATCTTGACGGTGGCTTTCAGGATATTCAAAACAAAAATAAAACAAAGGGAAAGGGCTAACCATAGTTCACTCCAATCTACCAACAAAACTACGTCGCATGGGAACAGCATGACACTCTTCACTTCCCCTAATCGCACCGTCAGAGAATCATCAAACTTACCAGATACTACCTACGTTGACAGCCCATGATCTAGAGATATATGCCAAGTTCCCCCCCACCACCGCTCATGAAGCAGTTCCATATCATCCCCTCCCAGTATTGACACTCTCCACACTCGCCCGGTTCTCCGAATCCATAAATGGACTCTACAATCCCCATCCCTTTCCAACAGCACGCATCCTGCACATCTCATATACACGATAGACTCCCTAACCTCTCCACGTCTCTGACCCGGTCTAGATCGCGTACCTAACCGCGCCTCGCTGCAGCCAGCCGATGCCTTCGGCGAGGAGAGACTAGCCAGACAACATGGATGGTTCAGCGGCGTACCATGGGGAGATGATGCGGGAAACCGTGGACGGGATATGTGGAGATCGTGAGGGACGGGGGGTTTGGGGGGGCGGGGGCCGTGGAATCATCTGGAGGATGGTGGAGCGCACATATCTTTCTTTCGTGCCGTGAGTGGCGGTACTCGACTTCTGTTGCTTGTGATGTGGTCACTGGTGGGTTGGGAAGCTGAGTGGGGACGGATGTCTGTTGTTAGTATGGTTGAAGGCTTCTGTGCGGTTGAAGGTTCTATAAGGTTGAAGCTTCATACGGTTGCATCTGCTACACACTCGAAACTCATCAGTAAATTGGCGACGCTCTGTACATTTCCTGATATCCTGTACGCTGAAGTCCGAGAACCTTCAAACACTAGGCGTACGCAGCAGATCTATATTATGAGATTCCTCGCGCAGGGCTCCGATTTCCTTCCAATTTTCCAAATTTCTGTACAGCAGAGTCAGAGAAACAGGCAAAGTTGAGTGTACAGTATGCGTAGAACGCGTCCGCATGGAAAGCGACGAGTTCGACAGCAATGGTGCCTTACGAGTAAACGTCCCTATGTGCAGACATCACCGTGAAAACGGCACTACGGCACTACCAACCAAGACTGCCATTCAATATCGATAACAACACAAACCCGGGCTCCACGCTCTTTCCTCACCATCTCATCCAACCTAACCCCCCCCCTTCCCCTCCAACCCTCAACCCGTCCCTACCACAACATATTCTCCGCCTTCGCCACCGCCGCCGCCCTCTTCTTCCCATCCACCTTCTTCCTCCCCCCGGGCGCCTTAAAATACAAACTCGGCCCCTGTCCCCGCGCGACCGTGTGCGCAAGGTACCCCCTATGCTCCGGATCGCGATAATACTCCATGTGCTTCCTGCTCGTCGCGTCGGGGAGGCGATACGGGAACACTGCGTCACGAGCGCCGAGGATTTTACGGGCATCGGGGGACGGGGCAAGGGGACCTTGGAGCAGGGAGCCGTGCGACGCGGCGAGGGAGGTCGTCGGGTCGATTAGACCGCGTAGGATGGGAGTTATGGAGGTGCGGGAGTAGTATCGTGTTGAGATTGTGCCGCCGGCGGATTCGATGGCGGAGATTGCGGCGGTCGAGGCGCGGGAGACGAGGATTGTTATGGGGGTTGTGAGTTTGTCTGCGTTCTGGGGGAACGTTAGGTTAGCTGGTATGGTGAGGGAAGGAGGTGGAAGGGGAAGGCGTACTCGAGCGAGCAGCTTGACGCCATCTTTGATGCCGTGGAGACAGCGGGACTCGTGGAGTTCTTTTATTGTGATGGGGCGGGAGGGGTCGAGGCGGCCTTGGTCGATCCAGTCTTGGACGCGGTCGAGGTTGAGGGGTACGAGGTTCGCGGAGAAGCTAGGATTCAGTATCAGTGTCAGTGTTGTCTTCGAGTCTTCGGTTCTCAATGCTGGAGGTTGCTAGGAGGTTATTGTTATCGTGTAGACATACTGTTGCACGAATCCTCTCGTCCCATGCACGACTTCATCGGGCGTCTGTCCTCCATTGAACCGTCCATACGCCGTCATTGGTACTTTGCCACGCGCCTTCTGACCCTTTTGACCACGGCCTGATGTCTTGCCCTTTCCGGACGATGGACCGCGTCCTCGTCTGATGCGCTTGTTTAGGGAGGCATTGTCATTGAGGTTAGAGAGGATGCTGGCGGCGCGGGATTGGGTCTGAGGGTGGAGGAAGGGGAGAAGGAATGGCGAGATTGATGTCGAGGGCGCGCTCAGCGGTGTTAGGGCTCGTAAGAGCTTTAATCGGGGTGGCATCGTGGTAGTGGGTTTGGGAGTGATCTTCGCTCCATGATCGTCCAAGAGTGGAAGATTTCAGATCACGTGCAAGATTAGGGACGCTAACCCCTTTCGAGCATAACCATCAGAATAACTGAGAACAACTGTCGAACCTCAACAACATAGTTCAAACGCAAAGATTTCAAGGATGGCGAAATCTAGCTAGGTGTATGCTGTGGAGGAAAGCACTATGCTGCTTTTCCCAGTTTAATGGAAGTGTACAGGTAACACCATATATAACTCCCCATAAGTTTAGACAGGAAGTTGATATTACTCTAGCAATGAAAATTATAGGTATAAGATCCTCTCCAGGAAACATTTCCTTTGCATTAAATGTATAAATTCACATGGTATCCCGATTCTCTAAAAATATCTGCTGTGCTATACCTGATGCAAAAGTCCGAACCCAGTGAACTTTAAGAATTCCCCAGCTCCGATGGTAGGAAAAAAATCTATTGAGAAATATCCATAGTCTAGATTAACCTCCCCCATCTTTCTATGTAGCTCATGCACATTCAAAATCGCGACGAGTAGCCTAGTTATCATCATAGGTAGTCATACTTTACCTCATCAGTGACAGGTAGTGGCTGGAAATCTGAACTTGGAGTGGTCCTATCAAGAAAGTCGGTATATCGAATTCGCTCTGGCGACTAGATAGTTTTACAATAGCAGTCACGACGATACCGCTTGATGGGAAGGATTGCTGCTACGACTATGAGCATTAATCTACATATTGAGACTGCCCTACGCGGAGCCTAATGAGCCAACGCACTCCATATTTCCGTAAAATCAATTCCTATCTAAACAGCTTCTTCCTCATCCTCCGATGCATAGAAGGATGCATCCTCATCTTCTCCCTCGACAAGCTCATGAGCTTTGCTTAAGGTACCTTCAAACATGAAGTCATAGTCCAATGTACCCTCGTCCGCATTATCCATCTGTCTCATGTCCTCGCTGGGAGAGCTGGGCCGCACGAATTTCTTAGGGACCTCTTCCTCGTTCGCTTCGGAGAAAAAAGAGTGACTTTCCGCGAGGTGTTTGCCGTGAGTAATATAGCCGACAGGTGTCTGCACCCAGTCTTGATTCTTACGCCTTGCGGAAACCCAGGCTTCCAAGAATAGGAGCGGTTTCTTGGTGAAGCGGGTAATATTTTCAGCCACCATAGAATTACCAGTAACCGCTAGATCCTGCCCTTGATTTTGCCCAATTTCCTCAAGTGATTTATCTTCTGTGACGATATGTGCACCATCCTCAGGATCGCCTTCACTGCTCGCCAAATGGAAGAAATCAAGAATTTCCTCGTACTCGTCCAATTCGAAATACAGACGTCCAGCGAGGAACCCAAGTTGAACTGTGAGCCATTTGGGTGCCTTGAAGTTACCCGGAAAGCTAGGGACAGCACAGAATGAAAGACCATTGAAATGCAGCATCTTCCGCGTGATAGGCGCGGCATATGTCGCGACATGGACTCCTTGAAGTTTCGCCTCGCGACAGAGGGGGATAAGCTCCTCTGCTTCTTCGGGGCACACAATGAGTGCAGTTTCTGAAATGGTGCTCCAGAGCACCCAGTTGACTGGTCGCTAATACTATGATCAGATTTATGAAACGACATTGAAAGCTAGACGTGGACTTACTAAGAATGTATCGTTTGGTTTTCCAGTTGGGCATATGACCGTCCGAGAGAATTCTATGGAGCAAAACAGGCTCGAAGTAATGGCTTCCGTGTTAACACCAAACTTGACGCCCACGGCAGTACGTCTGAGAGCGAGGAAAGCATGCTCATATCCTGTTACTCCAACCGCAACATTCCCTGTCTCAACGAAAGTGATTATGTCTCTATGGAGTCCTCCGTAAGGGAGGGGGTGGAAGTTGCCTGGCCTTTGCACCTCACGTATGCTCTCTACTTCTACTTCGACGGCTACTTCTCTCTCCTGTTCTACTTCTTGTAACGCTGACGCGTGTACAGCCTTACCGGTATCACAGTATGCCTTTCGTCGAGCGGTCAGGTCTTTAACGAATCCGACTAGTGGCCCCGAGAACGTTGCTGGCAATGACGGAACACCCATCTTTGATGGGAGCTTCGGTTCGTACAGCTGTTTTAGTGACCGCGTTTCCTTCTGACGTACTACTTCAAGGTATGCATCTCGGTGAGGAGCATAGTCTAAGAAATCTGGATTATCCAGCGATGCCTGTATACGCCTGCAAAAGTCCATGCCCATTGAGTGAAAGAGAGGAGATATCGTCTCCAGCGCATCACTAGAATTACACAAAAGCCAATGTATTACGTCCGCTGAATCAATAGCCTTCTTGCTTGGCGATTTTCGGACGTCGAGGATGGTGTGGTCAACTTCTGGAGGGGCGAAGAACGTTACACTTTGCGTTGTCCCCAGTTGCCTGAGTCTCATTGCTGACTGGATTAAGGTATCTTTTTGGAGTGATAGTCCTAAGGTTAATGCACCATGGGCAAATTCAGGTAATGGTAAATCTGTGCCCCTTGTGTGCGACTCATCGATGTAGACCAAGACGTCACTCATATTTTCCACAAAGGGTGTCGCAACGAGCGGTATCTCGGACATATTACTATGACGGTAACGTACTACTGGTTTATTATCGGTATTGAAATATACGACCGCAGGCGCTTCATTGTCAACCTCTAGCCAATGCTTTGCTATGTCTGAGTTCGACATCTCAAGTATCTGAGCACCGGAGTCAATTAGGACACGGATACCCCGTTGTTTTAATAGACGGAGGAAGTCAAATTCCGACAGTCGTACGCCAAATCGATCAGCCGCAACCTCGTAGCGTCGATTACGTGGCTGGAGGAGATAAGTCAACACTTCTGCACTTGTATGCAATAGAGGTGGAAGATCATCTTGTTTTATAGTAAGTGGGAGCATATCCCTATTGTCATTCGTACCAGAGAAGCCAGTGGTCAGCGGTCGACGGATCTTCGTATTCAATGGGCTCAGTTGATTGTCATTGGAAGCTGGCTTTACTTCTTGCGGCCAACCCCTGACACTGGGTAGATCCCACCCTGAGGCCTGAATTTTGATACGAAACTGCTTTGCATGCTTCGGAAAGACAGAGTTGTTGAGAAAGAAATCTATCGTCGTTGTATTGAACCGTAAATACTTCCAGATCTCTACAATTTGTGAATCATCTTCATGGTTTATGGAAAACCAATCACGTAGGGAACCCGGAATTTGTGGACATGTAGTGATCCAACTTTCATATATTCGAGAGGGGTCATCGGATCTCGAGACTAATTCAATGCTGTGGCGTACTTCTTCGATATTCATGCCAGCATAGTAGTGAGCAAGAATCGAGAAAAGGATAGAAACATCAGGATGACCCCACTCGGACTGTTCAGAAGGGATACCCTTAGCATTATAGGGTACTGCGATGGGATCACGCTTTGGATCTATCCCGTATTGCACATTCCAGCGCTTTTTGAGACATAGGAGGAGGATTCTGTGAACAAAGAGACCCCGAAGGAGATAGATGATCTTTCGCAATTCTGGTTTTTCCGGATATAGACCACGAATACCATCAACTATATCTTGTGAGACCCTTTCTTGCGAGATAAACTGCTTGATCATAAACCTTTCCGTATCCGAGCATGTTCGCGTCGGGAGAATGCTGGTTCGTCCGTTACACACATCGGCAACAACCTTTTGCAGTAGTGCGTCTTCAGCATTCTGTTGAAGGAAAAAGGTGAATGGAAAACCCCCACCCTCTCGGCGCACTATTTCCATGCTCCTAGGAAATTCCCTTTGCAGATTCCAGAAATGGCTCTCCAAAACGGATAGGAGCGATTCTATGGTTTTCCAACGGTGGGGATGTCCATCAACGATCGTTTGATTGCCCGAGGGGAAGCAAAGAGCGGTTCGAGGCGATAATATAAAGTCTGACTCGTCGATTACATCGCGAGCTTGATGGTCAATCCATTCTTGCACTTTGATCATGGGTCTGCCTTGTTCCAGGTGAGCATCTGAGACATGCTGAATACCACAAAGCTTGAAGGAGAGTAAGTGCTCCGGCGCAGCAAGTATGACGCCTGACAATTTGGCTGTACGTTTGTGTATCTGGTAGAATATCTTCGTTGTGCCTGGGGAGGCATCTGTCTTTCTTGAATATGGGATGTGCTTCACCTCACGTCCTACAAGACCCCCCAGACGATGCAAAAGAATCGATGCTGTTTGTGGTAGTAATGGGCGGGGAACTATAATCCTCATAAGATTATGCGAGTCAGCAAGAGCGGCTGCGACCATAGGGATTATCATAGATGTCTTTCCCTGTCCCATGTTCATCTGGAGTACAGCATTAGAACCCGACGATGGGGCGATTGTTGCTAGCGCCACAATAACCTGATCCTCTCGAATGAGTAGGTTTGCATCTAGCTCAAGAAGCAACCAGTCAGGGCGTTCTAGCGGTTTCCAGTTTACGTGTCCACCATTTCGTTGTTCATCGATCAGCTTCCTCTTGCTGACATGATTTCTTAACTCCTCTATCCTTAGAATACGCTGTAGTGCTGTAATTTTTACACCATACGCAACGAGAGACTCTTTCATATCCGTACCAAAGATAGTGCATGCTGTAGAACGAAGCTGTTCCAAAAGATTCACTGGGGATGTGCAAGGCCAGAGGCCACCCCTCTGGAGCCATTGTGCGCGCGGATCTGCGCCCTCGAAAGCTCGACATAGATGAAGGTGAAAGTTTCGTACCGTCTCATGTGCCTTTGAGATGTCTAAGGTCCGCATCGACACGTCGGGAATGACTCGGGCGGATTCTATCTGCACCTTACAAAACGCGATTAGACTCTGCTTGAGATATGCCGCATACTGCTGACGGATCGGTGAGCGTGATGCAGCAACTGTGTCAACTAATTGACGAAGTTCCTGAACCTCCCGTGGCTGAGAGGTTTTCCTGGATCTCTGTGGAAGAGAATTTCGGTGGATATTCTCTACCAGTTCAATGCATAAGGTAGAGTTAATGTGTGGACAACTCTTAGACATAAGATCCGTTTTCAAACACGGCACTTCACCACCTCGCGACCTTAAATAAAGAAATTTTTGAGATCTGAGTAGCTCCGGCAATTGACATGTTTCTCTTCCGCTGCGAGAATTTATGATGAGTTGAACTTTGTCGATATATCTGGAGAATTCTAGATTATAAAACAAGCGGCATATATCTGGTCGAAGAATCGTCATCGCTTTATCGAGATGAAGTGAAACGGGACTGCAGAACCCATCCAAATTCATCTCCATACAAGGCCACTGTTGAAGCAGAAAATTAGCTACGAGTTTGCAGTCGTCTTGGATTTTCTGTTCGTAAGCATCTTCCGCAATCTTGAGCTTTTGTCGCGCCTTAGCGCTCAACATAGATCCGAAGATTATTCTCTCGTCAGTAGGATAGGGGATAGCTGCATTTTTCAGAAGATCAACAATGTAACCCAGATGTGGGTGCTGCTCGCGGTGAAATTGAGAGTAAGAGGCCCAATTTGGTGGTTCTAATGTCTTCAATTCATCAAACAGCGAATATGCGAGCCACACACGGAGGACATCCATATTGACGGAGTCATTGAACGCAAAAAGAGAAAAAGAAAACATCAACGAGTACTTGTCCTTCTCTACAGTCTTACGACAGAATGCTGATACTGGGCCAAATTCAGTGGCGGGATCAACCTCTAGACACCGGTTGAGTGAGAAGAACCCATCGAAGGGACGCTCAAATCCACCAATGGTCGCCCAAGACTGCAGTATGCCAAAGATATCAGCAACAGCTTCGATCTGACAAGGCCACGTTCGGATCAAATCTACGACTTGAAAGACATTCACACATTTTTGTTCGCGATGGATGATATGCCTAGAATTGTAGGGGCTGCTCGGAGGCGTGCAGAAAGATTCCCTGTACGCGTTGGCTCGCTCGAAGTAGGATCGTCGTAAGGAAGAGCGAGTCTGGAGATGCTTAATCCTTGGGCTCTGACTTGTAGGCAACGGTTGAGCTTGCGGCGAGAAAATAGAAAGTTGATCTGAGGTAGAACGTATTGATTCTATAATATCTGTATAACCTTCGTGTTGTATAGTGGCAGTTAAATTCTGATTCCATGAAACCTTTTGCATACATCTCAAATCGGTCGGATAGTATTCTCTCCTCGGACTGAGGGCAGCAAGAAGCATTAGGTATTCCTGGTCTTTGGGGTTCAGTGGAGTGTGAGGCTGGCTGTGAGCAGACATCAATATATGGAATGCTTCTTCTGTGCCTGTTCGACCGGTGAGAGGGTCGGGGCATACGAACGACGTAAGAGCATGCATCATGGCTTTCTGGTAAAGTATTCTAGGTTCCATAGCACACGTAATCCGTCCGAGAACAGGATCGATGGTATACTTCAGGTATTTGCCGGTAGGTTCGATTTGTACGCTAACATGCATGCTGTTCCGCTTGTAGACTGCCAGGCCCATTGGGACGAGAATACTACGCTGAATAGGGTTGACAACGTCTCGGACAACCAAAGTGCTCTGAAGGCCGTAAAAACATCCAGCATCTTGGTCTGGGTCAATCTCAAACCGTAGTTGAAACGATTCTAGCAATTTAGCACGATTGACGAAGAAATTGAGTTGCATCCGACGTAATTCTACTGAGAGGGGAAATTTTTCAGGCTGGTACACGGTAATGTGACCCGCTTTCTCAAACCCAACGAATATATCCGTAAACCGTCTAAACAAACGCCCATGAGGATCGACTAAAGTGCTCCCTCTACGATGAGCAGTGCGAGTCATCAGATTAAGGCGCCAGTTTCCCTCGGAAGACGACCATATCCTTGGTTTCTGCCTAATCTCAAGGACACCTGTTGTAAGATTTAAGAAGTGAACGCACGACTCCAGAAGAGAGAGTGGTAAATCATGGGGGCCAATGGAACTGAAGAATGTTTCGCGTTCGATGACTTCTAGCACGCCATTAGACGTGACTGCACGTACAAAAACCTTCTGATTTCGAAATCCAACATGAATTTGATGCCCCGGGATATCGATGGCCAATAAGTATGTCATGCCGGGAAGAGTCGACGGAAAGACATTAAGGTTAACATCATCCCCAAAAAGCTCCCTTATTATAGGCGCTTTTCGATATTCATCGGACAGCCTCCCTAGTGGCTGCCCGTTGATGGTAAGATGTCCCTCTAGGACATGTAAACGCACTGTTCGAGGGCCAAGATACTGGCTGTTCACAATCATCTCTGCCCACAACTGGTTGGGTGGAGCAAGGAAACTAATATTGGAAAAGATCGTTGTTTTCTCATTCATTTGTTCTGGCCACAACTGTTTTAAGGACTGAGCGAGGGAGTTTGGAAAGCGCCTTAGTGATTGACAAATCAAGGCTCGGATTGACTGGACGGTCTTAACATCTCGTACAACCATATTTCGAAGAGTTTGTGGTAAATCCCAAACATTGCTGACCATATTGTCTTGAAGAGCAATCGAGGCACCAATGAAGACTGCAAGTGCCCCTTGATCTATCACAGGAGTAGGATCATTATTATATGCGTTATGATCACCGGGTTCATCGGTGTAGTCGTATAAAATGTTCATTCCGATCCGGCCAGAAGTGTGCGGTATAGCACCATTCGGGTACTCATGGAGCGGATCTAGTGGGACATGCGTGTCTTGACCACCTTTAGCGGTTTCTAGGAAGACTGCAAAAGTCCTTCTGCAAAGGAGGGACGCCCATAAAGCATACCGAGAGTAATTCCGTGCCACTGTTATATTAGTGCTATTTAGAAACTCTTTCTTCAAGAGAGTCGTCCACTGGTAAGTGATTGCTCGTACTGTTTCAATCATGCGAAACGCATCTCTAGAAACAGATTCTGGGCCCAAACTGTACAGTCGTAGTAACAGAGTGATCAAAATGTCCATACAGTGATTCTCTCGCCAGTTCGAAGAAAGGACAGATATACGGTCTTTGATAAGATCAGCTAATCTTTCACAGAATGTTATATCCCGGAATATCTTGTGAGCGCGACGTAATATATCGCCCATGTTATGCTCATCTACCGGGCCTACTTCCAGCGCAAGCCGGCATATCAGGTTTGCAGTCGGTTCCGTAGATAGATTTAAGTTGGACGATCCTAGTTCTGTAAGAATGGAGAGCCAGCGCCTTGTATAACCGGCGAAAAGTGATTGATATGCCATAAATTCATGCACATTCACACCCATCGGACAACATGTTTGAGATGCAATGACCTCGTTTGACGATGGACCATACCGATCCACCTGAAAACTTGGATTAGACAGAATAACGGCCAGGGGTGAGGTTGGCGGGATCTGTACTGAAAAGTGGTGAGCAAAGCTAGGATTTAAGCTCATCTGGCTCACAAAGCTTTGAGTTGTCAGATCAAAGTAAGAGAACGTTAGTCCACATGGTCGACATACGTCTTCAATATCTAATGAGAGGCATATTGTCAGCAGTGATTTTGGTATTGAAATTAGGTAAGAGAGTTGACTAGTAGCATTCAAGCTAACAAACAAGATTTAACATGCAGGATAAATAATCCAAGAGAGTATCAAAATGATATCAATGAGAATAATTTGACATACCGGCAGGAAGCTGAACCGTCGCATAATGGGATGTCAGGAAGGATTTCTTCGCAGAGCCTAGGGTAATACTAGACGTGACCGTACTCCGGTAAGGGGCCAGTTCAGAGTAATCTCGCAGTAGAACACGAGGTTGGATGGCGGTGGGATGCGCAGCCTGTCCTATAATTCCAACGATCGTCCAGGTCGCTTCCCGGTAAGCGGTAAAGGCTTTGGGAGCACCCAGTTCGAAAATCGTGGCCTTAGCCTCCACAAGTTTGGACGATAAAGGGTGTTCGTGTATATTGATCTTCATCCGTTTTAACACCCTCTCTTTATAGCATGTCGGACATCGTCGTTCATCATGTGCAGTTTCAGAGGGCAAGGAGTCTGTGACAGTCCAGAGATGCGTGCCCTGAGCAATTTCTTTGGCCAATGCATCGTACTTTGCGGTTAGTTGGACGAGTTCTTCTCTCTTCGCTTTGCACTTAGCTTCGGCATCAGACTTAATGGTTTCATGCATTTGTTGTAAATGCTGTGACGTATCGAAAAAGCGTTCAGCAAAACAACCGTCAACCAGTGGACTGAAAATCGTCATCTTATAGGTACATGCAAGATGGCGTTCATCAAGATAGGTTTGGATCCTCTGTAACCGGCGCATGTCTTTGAGGTGAGGTAGTTGTATGAGGTCCAGTATGCTTGACGTGATCGCTGGGTTGTAACTCATTAGAAGTGGAAAGACCTTCAAAGCAGACTTGTCCATTACCATCCAGAGCTCAAGTATAAGCAACAAGGCGACACTCAATTGCTCTGGATTATCTTTATACCCCTCGCCTAACTGCTCGACGTACGATTTGATATGGTTCGCCATCTGAATACAATTTGTAGACTCTGTACAAAGGCTCCTCGTATGTGTCTTTTGCTCTAGTTCAAACTCGAGGTCTGAAAGTGCCGTATACCGTATAACAAATTGCTGATAACAGGGAGTAGTATTTAAAATTGGGAATGTTGATTGAGTACTATTTCCGCGGGTTAGTTGGATTGAAGAAATCTGCAAGATATGTTCAAGGTGATGGCGGCTATTCTTGAGTTTTAAGATCAATTCCTCCTCGCGCGCACGTCTAGGGAGTGGGCGACTAGTCAAAGAGCTCTGATTGAAACCCTGTGGAGGAATCTTTCTTGTAGTGAAGCGCTTGAAATGTTCCCATGCAGACTGTATCTGTGTGTTCACTCTGTCGACGACGCGCTGGATATTTGGACCCAACGCCTCGAACAAAATGCTGTATGCTCCATTTGATCGGGACGATTCTCTAATCTTGTCCATCTCAAGTTTAGCAATTCGGCGGCAGAGCTTCGATTTGATCAGTACAGCCTTTTCGTGACTTATCTGACCGTAGCTCTCGTCAAGCAACTGCATCAGCAGTGAAGCAACGAGGAATTTGTAATGTATTGTTCCCTCCTCATCCCCAAAGAGCAGGTGACAAAATCGGCGAAGTCCAACACGAAAAACAAGCCAAAGCGGAGATCGACGCCAAGGTTTTACAGCCCCATCGGACCAGCAGACATCGTCTCGGACATGTTTACGAACGAGAGGTGTCTGTATTAGCTTACCATTCGCCTCAAGAAGGGTCATGAGTAGGTGGGTGATAAGAGTTGGCTGATTTGTGTCTCGTACCTCAACAGTAGACGCGCTAGCTTTATAAGTACGCGCTGCAAATCTGGGAATTTTCTCTCCGCTAGCACGCTCGAGAAAGGTTGCCATGCTATCCTGAAATGTTCGTTCAAGAAACATAGGTAAGGGAATCGCGACGGATGAGCCTGGGAAGTCCCATTCAAGGACGTCGTCAGTCGCGAAAACACTTTCTGATCGTGGAGAAGCCTCAAATGCTTCAAAGACTACAGATTCTTCATCTTGGGGACTGGTAAACAATATCAGCTTAGTCACGCCCTGAACTCGAGGTTATGAAGGTACCCTTTTCGCCTCCATATAAGAAGACCGCTATTTTGCTCTACGACATGTAAAATGAGAATATTTGGTGACTTGAGCGTCGCTAATTCCCGCAATAGTACTTGTTTATCGATGGTACGGTGAGCTAAGATGTCGCGGCTGGCTACTAATGAACGATGAAGAGCATTGTAACGGTTGTGGTATCTATTCGAAGTATTGCATATGGCGTTCTGTACTTGTCGGATTGAACGAACTAAACGATCTAGTAGATGACTCTCAACGTTCAGATTTGATTCATCTTCTTTTCCGGGAAGAACATAAGGTAAAACAAGATGGTTGACAAGTGCATCGAGTACGGGGTTAGAAGCCATGATTGAAAAGAGATAAAGAGAGCCGAGAAACGAGTGCGCTGGTAAGAAATGGGTTAATTTATGAGATGTAGAAGAGTAAGTGGTGTTTGCAATTGTATCGTGTGTTTGGACAAGGTAGTGCCACAATAGACACCACGCGTTAGGCGGTCAGAAGATTATGTCGGACGCGTCTACCCGACGCCTCATCCACGTATTAAGTGGACGGGAGTTGCCCCGCGGTACCGAAATCCAAGGGTGAAAAGTTCTGTGAGTGATGCAGGAAACCGCGATTGATATCTCTCGGCCCGGGGACTATATCAGCTCCTTTACAGCACCTATTCCCGCCAACCTGAAATAAATTGACACCTCATGATACATCCTAAATCTAAATATCTATCATATCTCTTTACTTTGATATGAAATCATATATTAAATCGAGGTATACGTGACTCGGCTCGGATCAAGAAAGACAGGAAATTGACTTTACCGGACACACAGAAAGTGTATCTAGCGACATCTTTCGACCTTTCAATAGTTGACCGTCAAAGGATCCCCCACATCTATAGCAGCTCCCCCTATAATTTTATAGTGGTCTATGCCTACTTAGCCCATGCACTCTGATGCACTCTTTTGGGCGGCATAGAATTTCCGTCATGGAGAGGTTTTTACTCGTTGATAGACTGAAGGAGCTCTTCGGCCAGATTCTACTTTGCTTCGGGTCTATAGAGAATCAGGACGTCGGTGTTACTGGTTCGAGCGAACATGGTATAGGTCAAGAAATAGAATGAGGCGGGTTCAGGATAAGGCGCATCGGGGATCTCTAGCATTCTACAGATTATATCAATAAAGTCGAGCCTACAGATTTGATGTAAGTACAGATAAAGATTCCATAAGGTACGGATTACAAGGGAAAAGTGTAGTTCAGCCCTCAGAAGATGAAGATGAAGTGGAAAGATCCCGAGGGTTACCTCCTGATCCTGGGTCCGGACTTTACCCGGGCCAACGCCAACATTATAAGGTACCTTTTAATCCTACCTATACTAGTTTGTTTATTAGATGGCTCTATTTACTAGCGCTCTTGATCAAACCTACTCTTCTATGTCATGATAGGTATTAGAACTATGTATCTTCCCTTCTAACGGATACTCTACCCAATTTAAAAGGCTACAGTCTAGCCCGGAGAGCCTCTCGTTTACACATTTTCTCCCAACCACGTCTCCACCTAGGTGTAATGAACCAACCTGCATATGCTGCTAGAAACGTATCAACTACCCCGAGACCTCTCTTGGGTGAAGGACCAATCATGCTGGCGAACAGATACGAAGTGTCCGGCGAATCATCACAAATCGCAAAATCCCCTCTGCTGACACCAGCAATGATACCTTCAGCTACTCGTGTGGCTGAAGGGTACTGCTTTTCAAGCTCTTCAATCGGTGCCAATGTACCTTCTATCCGTTTCGTCAACTCCGGTTTCATCTTCTGCTCCTCGACGAAGGCTTCAGTTATAAAGGTTGATGGGAAAGCACAGTGGACTGTGTACGTCGACACTTTGTCCGGGTGTCGAAGGACTTCCATCCGAAGCGTATCAGCTAAAGCTCGAACCGCACATTTAGAAGCTTTTAAGGGGTTAGTAGATGTTTCCCTTGTTCTCGTAATTTGTTTTTTACCAGTATAAGCAGCATAGCCTGGCACACCTAAAAAGGCTGCAGCACTAGTGATGAAGATGATTTGACGGAGCCTTTGGCTAGTTGTCTTCGCTGCCTTATCGTCTTCAGTCCAAAGTCTAAGGATAGACTGTGCGGTATAAGCTGCGGTAAAGTAATTCTTTTTCATACAACTTTCTAGATCTCTAGCGTCTAAGTCGGTAAAGAAGCCGTGCGTGGTGCCTCCAGCTACGCAGTACAAAACATCTGGAAGTCGATCTTGAGACTTGAATGCATCTTGAACCTGTCTTTATCTTAGCTATGTTCTGGATGGATATCACCTTACTCGGTCTTTTGTCTTTTGGTATTCTCAAACCTCTGTACGCTTGCTAAACGACGGTTGAGAGACTACTAATATCGCCCCGTATCAGCTGTTTTGCATTATCTGTACGGTTAATTTCTACGTACGACTAGCCGCCAAGTCGTACCTTTCGACTTGCATTCATGGTCCCAAACCACCGTGTGAAATCAAGCGTACAGCAGGCGAAGAATGCTAGGACGAAGAAGAAAGGGGCGTTTTCACTCGAACCTTAGATGCATCTCCCAGGTCGATGGACACAGCATGTACCGTCTGTGCTAGATATATTCTCTCAGCAAGAATCTCCTTTTTAGCTTCATCCAGCTGCCCTTGTCCGCGAGCAAATATCGTTATGTCAGCGCCTAGGGCATATGAGCGATGGACTAGTCATCTTGCGTTGGGGAATGACCTTGAGCTGCTAATTGTTTTGCTATTTCCTTGCCTAAACCAGCAGAACCTCCGGCAATAAATACAGTCTAAGGGTCTGTTAAAATCATGGACTCCTTCAAGCTATCGTAATATGAGCCTCAACCCATATCACGGAGGTCAGAGAGCTCCCACCTTGCCTCGCATTGGTAAGTTGTGTCTGGGATATTTCCGCGCTGATGATTGATAAAGATGGACTTGAACCAGTATGATCTTTCTCTTGGAGCCGTATATTAGGTTACCAAGCTTTGGATCTTCCTTCTTAGTCGCATATGCAATCAATGTAGGTTAACGTTTTAGGCGGCTTTCTTGGAGCACTGAGACATAGAATCACTTATGTAGTTATCATTCCATGTCAGATTTATTATCTGAGATTCAGATAGGGTTGTAGGTGACTGTTTAGTATGCCCGTCGGTATCTCCAAAAAGCCGACCAATTTGTCTCCGGAAGCCAGGAGGACAAAAAGCAGGTTATCATGATTACCTAAGATAGTAGGGCAGATCTGAGTAAGCTGGAATTTGTTCAATTATGTAAATTATGGTGGAAGTCGCTTGTTATTGTTTTCTATCAGTCTTTTTCATCTCTGTATTCCATACTCAGTACGACTGATAGTGTCTCTTCTCATGAACTAGTACAGTACGTTGGAGCGCTCAGACTAGCGTCATATCTCAGCCTAAAATTGCTTAAGCCGGATAACTTGGTTATGCGCAGAAGCACTATAGAAGTGGATATGGAGAAAATTAGAGGATGTGAGTTGACAGTAGGAGGTTCTCCCTCTCCCCCTTGTCCGTTCTTAGACAAATTCTTCTGTCCGCATGTTTGGTCGGTTTGCATCGAAGAGGTCCAGGTAATTTCGTGGCCCGTCCGCCAGGAATATCTCCTTCAAAATCTTCCAATCTCCATTAGGGAAAGCATGCAGAATTTGTGCTCCAGGTAGCTACCACAGGTGCAGAAGCTAGTCTAATTTTCAGCAAAACTCAACCTTGATATTTTCTGGGTTGATAACAACATTATGAGCTTCCTCACCGGACCAACAGTAGCTGCTTCGTTGTGGCGGAGTACGCACAGAGTACAATCGAGGTTTCACTATGGTGCGACCTCTAAAGTATAGGTGTAGAACTCGGGTGTCTCGGTTCATCTAGAATGAGTAATCGGTCTCAAAGAATTGAAAAGAATAGTTATACCTTGAATATCATATACATCTATTACATCTAGTATTCCGAGTGCAACTCAATAAGTGTTCGTTGCTCTGGAGCTTGATATTCAACTTCTACGGACAAGATGAGCGCAAGTCTTCAGTGGACGTGGCCCCTAGAAGACCTTCAGCTCAATCATTGTTCTAAAGACTGTACTGCGGAAGATCTCACAGCGCAAGCTGTACTGTACCAACACCGGAATATTTCGGAGCCGAACACCATCCGGATTATCACTCTCTTACCTGGGCCGCCAACGACTCCCCTCCATTGTAGACTGAGTGAACACCAGATTGATGAATCCCTGAAGTATGATGCTATTTCGTACACATGGGGAGGCTACATTCGCTCCCATGTTGTATGGATTGATGGCCGTCCTCTCCGTATTACAGCAAACGCGCATGCCGCGCTTCACCGGTTACGCGATGTATCTATGGAGATCAACTATTAGATGGACTCCATTTGTATCAATCAAGACTCTGACGATGACAAAAGCCGGCAAGTAGACATGATGCAGAACATATACAAATGTGCAAATCGTGTCGTAGCATGGCTAAGCAACGAGGGCTCAGGTACCATTGTGAGCACTTTCTTCAATGATATGTGCGAGATTAGACCGGGATCCTCCAAGCAATTGTCGTCACGGACAGAGAAGACCTGGGATGAGGTGATGAAGTTCTTTCATCATCCGTGGTTCCAGAGAGTGTGGATCATTCAGGAGATGGTGATGGCCTCAGATATCGTGGTAATTTACGGTACAGAGGAGATGGAATGGAACAAGATCATCAACACAATTGAATATCTCTTCAACCCTATACTTAGGGCATATAATCCACTAACGTTACCGGAAAATCGGCGATGTCTCCGGGAATTTCCTTCAGAAATACTGCAGGTTCGACAGGTCCATGCCATTAGGAAGAAGAAAGACATAAAGTTCCTCGATGATTCCGAACCCCCACAGAATCCAAAGATCATTAGGTTTGATAATGTAATGATGCCTGGCATGTCCGAAATCATTCGGCGATGTTCCAGCGCTCAAGCAACAGAGCCGAAGGACAAACTCTACGCGCTGCTGGGTATATCTCTAGAAGCTATCAGAACGAGAAATAGGCCGCTCTTGGCTATGACACCAACGCCACTTTCATATGGTGTTTTCTCCCCGGATTATAAAGTACCCACTCCGGTCGTTTATATGAAGTGCGCGCTCAATCTTCTAGTAAACGAGAATGTACCGCACCGTACACCGTTGAATATCCTTCCAATAACTGGTATCGGATACGAAAGGAACTTTAATCTTCCATCCTGGGCTCCGGATTGGAGCAACCCGCCCCAACCCTGGACTTTATCATATGATCGGGGTGACCAATGGGACTATCGCGCTTCTGGAATTACCTGCGACCATTGGCATTTCAATACCCTCCCACCTGGGGGAGCGGATGTCCCTTTCTCTGGTGGTGGTGATTTCCTTATGGGGTTCCCACGCAGAGGACTCAGACAATATACTTGGCTGCACACGGATCCGTGGCAGATTCTCTTAAAAGGAGTACAGGTAGATAAAGTGCGTATGATTTCTGAAACCTTAGATCCAGTGTTACCTGATACAGACACCCTTGGACATATTAGACGAATCCTTACTTGGCTCGAGGACACCAGAGAACTAGCATCACAATATACTACTACATCTTACTACAACGGCCAGACACAAGAAGTTGCATACTGGCGTATGCTTATTGGAGACAAAACACCAGTGGAAGTTCGACCTGCCCGAGGAGGGTATGGAACATTCTATCGTGGATATATTAGCCTTCTCTGAAGAGCACTTTCACATTGCGGAACGTTACACCCAGGACCCTACTGTTATACCTTTTTTAGAAGATATCCTGGACATACAAGCAACGCCGTTTCCAGCCACAATGCGCAAAGCAGTCGGACATAGGAAATTCGCAGTGACTGAGAGGGGGTTGATGGGATTAGTACCTCCTGGAACTAGAGAGGGGGACTCCATCTGGATTTTGCTCGGTGCTCAAGCTCCATTTATCTTACGGCAAGCTAATTCCACAAAAATGCAGTTGAGCGTTTCCAGCAAAAGCGATAGAACTACCGATGATCGACCTTGGTATGAGGATTGGGACGGCTTTGTCAATGCTCTTTTCAAGGTTCCCGAAGCTAAGACTTTAATCATGAAACCTGATTCGATTGATGGCACCGGAGCCAAAGTATGGCAGAATGTTGGTGAGTGTTATGTGCATGGAATGATGGACGGTGAAGGTTTGGGCGATGCGGTCAAGGGAAGCGAGATCAATAAGGAATCTAAAGACCTTGAGACCATTGCTATCTTGTAGGATGTTTAGTTAAGACAACTAGATTGATGATGTCAGAACTTCAATAGTGAAGCACAGAAGAGCTATCTCTTTTGGTGAGGAAGAAAGAGGAGTCATAGACTCTGGCTAGGATAATAGCATCCGCACACTGAGCAGTATTAGGAAATAAGGGAAACTCTATAAAGAAAGATTCAGAAGCACATTCGTGCCAGTGCAGGATGGGAATATTCTCGATTTATATCTGGGGTTGTAGCAGGGTAGAGGTACGGTAATACCTTACCTTATCCTGTCAGTTCCCAATCTTACCCAAAATAGCCTAGTATGTCGGACTTGCCCTTCCTAATATCACCACCGCCGCTATCGCGATAAGGATATCGACGATGATGCACAGGCCCTCCTCGTACAGTGAGAAGACCGATGTCGATACCCCGGCCGATGATGCAGATCCAAGAGAAGAGGCAACTCTTATGTTGCCACGATCAGTACTTTCGTGATAGAGTAAAATCCTTAGGTCAACCCTCACCAATGTCTTTCCCTCACCATCCATCACGGTTGTTTGCAAGGATACTATCGCGTCTGAGCTATCGCTAATCAGTAAAATGTATTTCGCTGCGTTATATATCTCTTTGCTCTTGTTGGTTGTACCACTAGAAGCCGTGCCAGTAAGATATAACCGACACCATATGTAGTGTGCCAGATTGAACTATAAGAGCTAATTCCGAACAGTTCTCCAGCAAGATCCACGCAGAAACAGCTCTTGTGATAATAGATGTGCAGAACGATTTCATCACTGGCTCGTTGAACAATTCTCGTGCTCCAGATATTCTGCCGAAGATTTATAAACTTCTCGATGAGCATTCGTGGCCTTTCATTGTAGCTTCTCAAGGTAGAACAAATCCCCCATCCTCACGAGTAAAGCAGATAATGAACATGCTTTCGGGGTAGATTGGCATCCTATCGGCCATGTCTCATTCGCATCCGCGCATGAGAGTGAAGATTCGGGTTCCTCAGTACAAATCGAGTTTGTCGATACACCTGTGAAGGTTGAGACACAGTTCCTCTATGCCGATCACTGTGTCCCGGAAACTTGGGGATCTGAAATCGAGTCCGGTGTCATCTCGCGCCTGCATAACCTAGAAGGGTATACGTCACCAGTCAACTATATCAAAAAAGCCCAGGATCATCGAGTAGACTCCTATTCCGCGTTCGCCGACAATCAGTACCATCGGTTTACGACGTTGAATGATGAATTGAGTAGACATGATATCAAAAAGTTGGTAATCACCGGACTCATCACGAGCGCTTGTGTGAGGGGAACGGCGATTGATGGTACGAAGTTGGGGTACCAGGTTACTCTGATTGAGGATGCAACAGAGTCGATTAGCCAAGAGGATAAAGATAGAGCAATTGAAGAGTTGTCTGGCGTATGGGGTGAGTACTGTTCTCTTTGGTATAGACGTACATTCCTGATACTTATTTGCGTCTCATATAGGTGTAGATGTTGTTCCACTGGCTCAGTGGGAAGCTGAAAATCCAGTGGCTCCAATTCGAGCGCAGCGCCATAGTCGTAGATTTTGAACTAACGAGCTTACTGACCCTTAAATTTAGTCGAATTCAACGTAAGACGATGTTTTCTTGACGTGGATGTATGTACTGTGTTGATCCGTGATGAATATAGGAGCATCATTGAATTCCCTCTAAGACCGTCGGCGGAGCCCAGCCCGTCGAGATTGTCTTGCTTCATCTTTCTGTAAAGAGAACGGCGTTGCGACTTGCTTTTGGGCTAAAGCTTGCTTTACCGAAGCTCTCTTTGTGCTTGCCTTCTCTACGTCAGTAGTGTTGATCGGTAGAGTCTTCATCGTGGTACCAGGCTTCTTGTCCTCAGCTAGCATCTGGACGAGTGCTTCAATCCTTTTGGCCCTAGTCTTAGGTGATGCTGTTTGCACCCGCCACAGTACAGAATATCGATCCGTCTTATTTAACCCTTCAAAAAAAGAAGCCGCAGAAGGTTCAGCTGCAAGAGCAGTAGTAAAATCATCTGGAACAGTTATAGTAGCTGGCCCGGCATAAGCTCGATCCCATCGACCATCAGCTTTTGCGGCATCTACTGCAGCAATGCCCGCAGGTCGCATTCGTCCCTCTTCTAGTAATCTTGCGACTGTGTTTACATTTTTCTGTGACCATATACTCTTTGAACGCCGAGGTGTGTATCGTACTAACCACCAGTCATTGTCAAATCCGTTGGCACGCCCATCGATCCAACCGAAACATAGAGCGGTTTCTACAGCTTCTGCGGAGGATATAGATGGTATACCGGAGGCTTTCTTTGCAAGTTTCAGGTAAATTCCAGGCGTTGTAGTATGTTCCTTCTCCAGAAATGTTTCGAATTCCTTTTCTGATGAGAACGGACGGACGGGCAAGTCGAAGGATGGTAGCTTAGCTGCCATTGTAGTGTAGACGGATGTACTGATGACCTGGCTGGAGGCTACAGGGAGCGGATTTTAAGATTTTACGAGGTTTATGGGATGAAAGTAGCAACACAATCGATTTGATAGTTCTAGTGTACGCGATATGATTCCTCATGGAGTTTGACGCGTTCGAATCTATGTAAGACGCGAAAATGCTCCCAGGTCCACCAGCTCCACACTCCTGATGACTAATCACATCCGGTTCAAGCTCGAGCTCAAACCCAAACACTCTCCTTTTGTAACATGAACAGGTCACTCTTTCGATTTCCTGCACTTGGTCGCACCGAACTAATTTGAATTGCAGGAAGATGCGCACGGTCAGTTCTCGTGTAATGCATAGTACAGAGTCCAGTGTATCTTCTACGGTAGGTAGGTACTCCATATCAGTAAGTTCTAGGACACACACTAGCAGATGGTTTAATTATGACTGGATGCTTGAAATACTAATAAATTTGAAGAACCGGGCTGGGCGTACTTAAAGAGATGGACCAGTACTCTTAAAAATGTTGAACTACAGTATGGAATATGCCTTTTCGACGCCGTACTACAAATCCCTTAGGCAAACATGAGTAAGATCCCACAAGGTGGTGAAGATTTCTCTTGATAAACTCTCCTATTCGGAGAAGAAAACGATATTAATCCGATAGGAGAAAGCTCCCCGCCATATTACATACCTCTTTGCCTGTATTCAAACTATTACCCCTTTTCATCCTTGTGGACAAGATTGGCTGTCTGTGTCTTTTCTTGTTATCTTAGCTGCTGAGCCTTACATGTTCAGTTTAATCAATAGTTATCTGAACAGCTGAATCCTTGAAATACATTCAAATCCTTGCCGATTTCCTACTTCTCTAAGGCTCATAAACCTCACATTCGCCTCCAGGGTATCTATTCTAATACGAGTACCAGACTTTACCAACACCATATTCTCGGCATGGGTGGTGGTCCTCGACAGGTTAACCTCGTGCAAACTCACGTCAGGATCATGCATAACACGAGTTTTGGTAGGGTTATTGGAAGAGTGGATCACAACTTCAACCACTTTGCTGTTGATGTACCGCCTCCTACTAATCCCGTTAGGAGCCAAACTAACCTGTCGATATGGTGTAGGTAGGAAGTCCTGGCACGATTAGACGCTTCGAACTTGACGCAGTAAATGGCATGAACAACCTAGGTCTCACTACAGTAGCTATCGAACCTGATGCTTACGCCAATTACTTCGCGAATAAAGCGATAAAGGGTACAACTTCATCGACTGATGCCGAGATTAAGGCACGTGGTGAGGAGCCTTGAGTCCATATTTTAGCTTTGATCTTACCTTGTCTTGTTGGGTAGCGAGGAATATCATCGGCGAGAAACCGGTATTCAATCTGTTGACTAACAATTGTCAAACATTCGCTGTACTCTTGATCAAACGGATACTAGATAATAAGGGCCTTTGGGTGACATTCAATGCGTGGCAGATGGGCCTTACAAGGAGGTTATTTACCGGAAGTGCTGGTTTCCCGTATTGTTCTTCAAAGTAGGGTGATAAACCCGGATGGTTTGGGAGTCGCACCATCAGCTATTAACTTAAAAGGGTGTCAACATCTTATTTTGGATGGGCGTTCCTACCAACTACGCTCGAGACGAGAAGGGGTACAAGAACTGTCTCTGTTCTAGAGAAAGAAGGCATTTGAGTATATTTTGTAAGGGAGTATGCGTAAAGGAGGTGGCCGTGGTGGCTTAGTACCCAAAGCTGCGCCTCCCTGGCGGACGTGTCAGTCCCGTTCTCCATTTGTCCTGTTTGTATCATTTGTTCAGTTTGTTCTCATTTAACAAAGATACAACATGAAAATCGCTGAGACGCATGAAGTTGGTGAAGTGCCTTTCGTATGACGTTTGAGAAAAGAGGGTACCTTACTTGTGCTGTATAAGGCCTCAGTAGATCCTCTAGCTTTAAGAGTGTATCTCTAACTATTTTTATCCTTAGTTAGAGCCAATCCTGTCAGATGCAGCTACGATGATCTACGGTTAAGGTACGGGTTGTTGCAGGGCTGAGGGCAGGATGATGGGGCTTGGCCACCGACACAGCTTTCACAACCTTCAAGGGCTCCACCAGCATACGTAACGTCGAAGACACAAGACTTCCAAATACACTTTTGTAAAGAAACCATAAACCAACTTCTCTCCTTCAACCTCACTTTGACTCCTCTTCCGCTTTCCTATACTTCAAATCTCATCTATATTGTTTTTCCGCCGTCGCAATCTCCCCCTAGTCATTTGTGAAACACCAATCAAACACACTCGTTGCCCACACTCTCTGCGTAACTGCATACGGGGTGCAGTGTACACCCAACCAGCTGGCGAAAGACCTAGTCCTCGTCTCCCCTTAACCTTGAAGCTCAACTACATCTCTATATTCCTCCATCATGGCCGCGAACGACTACTACACCTCCTTCAACCCCAATTCTCGAAGAGACGATGCGCCCTTACCTCCAGCTTCAACCTCGCCGCAACGACCGCACGTAGATACGCATTTGGTCCACAATACTATCTCTCCGGTCACATCTCCCTTCTCAGACAACACGTATCCAGCAAAACCACAGAACGACTTCCACACTGATTCGTCGTATCACGGGGCTTCGAGTCAATATTCTTCGGCGCCAGATCCATTTGCAGATCATAACGCTATCCCGATGCAACACCAAAACATGAAGTATGATCCAAATACTAGCCCTATAGAGGCGGAGGGACAATATCAGAGAGGTGGTAGACATGGTAGACGGCGTAGTAGGAAGAAGGGTTGGTTCGCAGGAAGAGTACCGTGGATGGTATATATCTTGACAGCAGCCCAAATCGCTGTCTTTATAGGCTCTATCATCAAATATGGTAAGATTTTGTTATCACCATTAGACTTTTATATCTCCTCTCTTACGTGTCCGGAAATATGCACACATCTGTGCCCATCATAGCAGCATGCTAACACTTTCCCAGCCGTTCTCACCGGGAGACCCATCGCCACAACACCACAATTCAATCCCATGATCGGTCCCTCCACGCCCCTCCTCATCAACATGGGTGCACTCTACCAGCCTTGTATGCGCAATACGGAGGGGGTACAGAACTCCTCTATCCCGGTTGGATGGCCATGCCCCGGCGCCAAAACCAACGCAACTGAATGCACCCTTTCTGAGCTATGTGGCTTCGGCGGCGTCCCTAACCCGCATCCCAACGGTTCCATTGATGACAAACCCTCCCCGAATCAATGGTGGCGCTTCATTGTCCCGATTTTCTTGCATTCGGGTTTAATTCACATCACATTCAACATGCTAGTCCAAGTCACCCTCGCCCGGGAAATCGAGCAAAGCATCGGCAGCCTCCGCTTCGCCCTCGTCTACTTCGCCTCGGGGATATTCGGCTTCGTCCTCGGCGGCAACTACGCCGGGACCGGCGTCGCCTCGATGGGTGCCTCCGGCGCCCTCTTCGGCATTATTGCCCTACTCCTCCTCGAGCTCCTCTACAGCTGGCGCGACCGCCCAAAGCCCCTTCGAGACCTCGCCATGCTCGTCCTCACCATTGTCATAGCCTTCGTCCTCGGCCTCCTCCCCGGCCTCGACAATTTCTCCCACATAGGCGGCTTTCTCATGGGTCTCGTCATCGGCATCTGCATCCTGCACTCCCCCAACGCCCTGCGCGAGCGCGCTGGCATGGACGAGCCCCCCTATAATCCCGTCACACCCGGTGGCCGCGTCCCGCAGTTCGCCTCCGTAAAGGCCTTTGCGAGACAGCCGGTTGGCTTCTTCATAGGACGAAAGCCTTGGTGGTGGGCTTGGTGGCTCGTTAGGGTTGGTGCCTTGGTCGGCGCGCTCGTCGGCTTCATTGCGCTGTTGCAGAATTTTTACGTCCATAGGAGCGATTGTGATTGGTGTAAGTATCTCAGTTGCATCGTAAGTCTTCCCATCATATTGTCTGAAGTGAGAGAGATGGTGTTGACTGTATGCTAGCCCGTCAACGATTGGTGCGAGCAGGGTGTCCTGCGCTTCCAGGAGACGCCCTCGAAGAGGGATCTGTTCGCCGTCGATAGGGCGCGCATGTTGGGCATGTATTAGACTCAGATCCGCCTTATAACACAGAGAGGGGGGGGGGGGTGGTTGGTTATATCAAACAACAAGAAAAAAGTCCGAAAAGAGATATGTCTTGGCAGATTTCCCATCCCGCTTCACGACGATAACGGCTTCTTAATTAGCATCATAAAATCATATCATATCAGCTATCTTCCCGAGCGGGCGTTTTTTGTTCTTTTCCCCATCCTGCCTAAGGTACTTTGCTTCTTTGCTTATTAGCTGGGTTGGAAAAACGGGGTGTGGCATGCATACTTCAGAGGCACGCTTTGCACTTGGGCATTTGTAAGCTAAGGGACATCATAAGGGTTTGAGTTCGGAGGAAAACGGAAATGTTATAATCTGATGTAATCATATACCCCTCAATGATAGGAGTGAATTTAAATTTCTGTTGAATTCGTACCCCCATGCTGTGCATGGTTTTCCGGTTGTTTCGTCCGTTTCAAAACTGGGTAAGAGCTATGAAGAGAGCTTCGACTTGTCTCCGTTGGGTAAAAGCACGAGTGTTTTACAAGTGGAGATTAGTTGTATTCGGCTATCTAACTCAGTTTAGTTCTAGGAGCAGAGATCGTAAGAGAAAGAGAAGAGTTGGTTCCCATCCAGGAAGTAGGCATTACAAGAAAGAAGAAAATTATATCCCCACCCAACAGCAAACCTGACTTCCCGGAAGTGAAGAGAAGAAGAAGATATATTCCCACCCAGCGGAAACTCTGACCTCAGATGAGGTCAAGAAAATGGAAACCGAAATATGCACCATGCATTGCCGTTGAATGCACAATATCCGCCATAAAGCACTTGCCGTAAACCATGTCCCAGATAGAATCAAAAGCTTTTTGCAACCTATCTCAACTCACTGCGTCAGCAATTAGCAATCGAAATTAGGTCGCTGAATGGTCCGCACATCCATACTCCAACTTAACGAGTGAAAGAGCCAGTGTTGATGTTCTCCTTTTTCCAGCCCCGACCCACTACCACATCCTTCTTCGGGCCCTTCCAGTCTATCGGCTTCGAGCTCGTGAACTTGTTCCAGGTAACCCTCAAGTCAAGATTCCTGATATCATGCTCCGTGATATCAGGCCTGAGCTCTCGTCTGGCAGACAAAAACCCACCGGTGAACTCGTCGATGGCCTGGCCGAAGTTTTTCTTGTTGGATAGTTCGCAGCGGGCGACCGGGGACTCGCAATGCGAAATAAGAGAAGAGACGCTCTTGAAGAGCTTGAGACAGCAAGGACACCTCCAGTCTTTGATTTGATGATTTTCGTTAACGTGAGTTTCTACCGCGTCGGGTTTTCCGAAGTTCGCGCTGGAATGGTGGTCAGTACAGTCTGGATGAGCGGGGAGGGTAAATCAGAGAATTAAAGACAGGTATAGCTTACTCGCAGTGTGGATATGGACAACAGTAAGCCTGAAGGAATTCGTTATAGAGGCGCTCAGGGTCGTACTCGGCGGAAGTGGGATCCCAGAATCGGATTTTGAACATGTTGTCTACTTGAAAAACCTTATTGCGCTCAGCAAGAGCTAGGTCCCAACTTGCTGTAGCAGGTTTAGCATCAGGAAAGAGCTTCTTTGCAGCTTTTTGAGATCCTCCCCACGCACTCGCCGTAACTTTGGTCGTGGCGTCTGAACACTCTGATTTTTGAGGAGGGGGCATGCGTGAGACATTGCTCTCAAGACGAACGCCACCGCTTTGCTCCTCAAAACTATACGACACGGTGCGATTGTTAGACGCTCCACTTTGTTGAATAACACGAGTAGAAGGAGAAGGGGTAGAGGAACGGGTTGTAGAACTGCTTAATCTCAAACTGGATATTTCGGAGGCCACGAGAGCAACTCCACCGCTCTGAGAACTGACACTGGGAAGAGGTGGCCAACGCTGATGAGTAGCGCTAAGAGGCGGAGAGAGAATCTCAGGTTGCAAAGTGGGATGCTGGTTAAGGTTGACTCCTTCAATAGGTGTATCGATTGGGAGTTCAACTCCCCCCGTTGTGTCGAAATCTCTAGCCGCATCTGCCCAATCCGGATTGATGATCTTGTCCATACTTTCTGGCTGCTCGAGAATGCGGTTAATGATGTTCTTGTGCATGAGGTGACCGTAGAACTGTTTCCTGGTGACCGCACCATTCTCGGACCTCAATGGATCGCCCTTCTGGCATTGATCGAATTCCCAGTGGCGAATAATTGCGGATGCCCGGATGAACTCTTCATTACAGCCTGGGCAGTGGAGACTTTGATTTACAGGATGCTCCTAGACACTATGTTAGTAGTTCCAAGGCGTAAGATTCTAACAAAACTGAACTCACCCGCTTAATATGCAGATCACGACCGCCAATGGACTTGAAACTTGCACCACAAAACTTGCAGCCTCCATGAAACTCGGCATTATGGTGCGTGAAAGCATCATAATCGTCTTCAAACACGAGGTAGCAATGCCGACAATAGTCATGGTCTTTCTCCATGTGTCTCCTCACCCGATTGCGCGCCTTGGTGCGGTCCTTTAGATCTTTAGGATCCAATGCCCTCTGCTGGAACTGACATCCCTCAAACTTGCAGACGTAACTTGAGTACTGGGGAATGTCACCTTGCTCTCCCCATTCGTTTGGGTCTGACCTCTTGTATTTGTCTTTCTTCTTCGGCTTCCTCTCTGGTGCCGAATCACTGTCGGTGTCACTGTACTTTGCCACGTTGGTAGATAATTGTGATCTGGTGTAGATATCTGGATATGCCATCGTGATCACCGTAGGAGCAGCTTATGCAGACAAGTGCAAAGAGATTGGGGTATTATGAGGGAATGTTTATGATGATAGAAGGTTGCGCTGATGGAAAAGGTTGATGCTGAAGTTGAGGTTGAGGTTAAGTGGAGGAATCGAAATGCAGTGGAATTGAGGACAAGAAGGAACCATAGATGGAAGGAGCAGTCAAACGGAGTCACTGGCGTGACTTCCACACCTCAATAGGACAACTGAGCCAAACAGCAACGAGGCCGAGATCGCATTCTAGACAATCGCATCCCTTGACATAATTAGAAATAAAATGTGAGGTATGTAAAAAGTGGAAATAAGTCAATAGAGTGCACAGGGAACTTCACTGGTAGATATTTAGTATGCTTTTAGCTACATGCTACCATTCAAGGGGTTTTGAATCTAACGTAGTAAAACGGCGGAATTGTATGAGAGTAAACTTTTGATTGAGTCCGTTGTAAAAAGAGAGATCTACTATACCAAAGAAAAGGTATCTCATCGTGATCATCACCAGCATCCCCATTCCCTACAAATAAAAAAGGCCTCAAAGGACGAATCCGTAGGCTCCTGTACGTGAGCCTGAATACCATACAGGAAGAAAAGATTACTCCCTCCCAGAAAACTCCACGAAAGAAATGATCCACAGAGACAATCCCAAAGAAACCTCCCAGAAAAATCCCACAAGACATCTCTCCAGAAGATGCACCCAAAGAAACCTCCCAGGGGAAAAGTGACACAGAAGAACTCCCAGAAGACAAGACCGAAGAACTCCCCAGTAAGAAAACCCACAAGGAAACCCAGCAAAGGACAACCAAAGAGACTCCACCAGAGAAAATTCCACACCCCCTATTCACTTTCAGAGAAACAACAGAACAACCACTTCCACCACGGTTTGCGGTCGTTAGCCGCCATCCGAGCCCCGAGGCCGTGCGGATCATTGATTTCCGCCAGGTTGATGGCCTCGGGGCCTTCTTGCATGCGAGGTGCCATGCTGATGTGTTGTGGCGCTACGGCCGGGAAGAGACTGAAAGGAGGCTGTGAGAGAAATGGATTAGCTTGTACAATCCGTACAGTTTCGGATGGAATTGAAGAGGTAGCGGCAGTGAAGTTATGGGTGAGGCACCGGTACGATCGGGAAAGAGGAAGTATGTGATTCTTGTTTGGTGCGAGACCCGACTTGAGGCAGTGGGATCTGTGCACAACGCGAACAGGAGGATTTGGGCCGTACCGGTCAAGAGAGGAAAAATCAACACTTGTAGTTGTATCCCTTGAGCTTCTTGGTAATTCGTCGATTGTGTTTGGATCGATGGTGCATATGAGCTATCAGAAAGTTCAAAATTCAATGTTGAATGTGCTTGGTTGGGAGAAATAACTGACAGTGGAGGACGTCATTAGAGAGAATTGTTCTCTCTGAGGGCTATGTGTGAGTGAGAGAGAGGTGAGGTGTAAAGAGGAAGTTGTGCGAGTGTGAGAGAGATTTAAATAGCTGACGCGACTGAGCAGGTGCGTTTTCGGTTAGCCGCCGGCAGAAGATTTTTGCCACAGCTTGCGTTTGTTGTTGCAACCATCAACGAATAGACCCCTTGGATCAAGTGAAGTTTACTTCACTGTCTCAAGTGAAGGACTAGGGGCCTTGTGTGAAGCAGTGCGAGTTAACTTACCCCTGGATTTACTCTTCCCCTCATGAAAAAAGAAGCATATTTCCTATTCAGACTCATGTAGAATGACCGTTTGACTTAAAGAAACCAACGACCTACTGGTATGCGCGGACATGCCTTCCCGGTTGCGGCATTCCTCCCCCACTGTACGATCACCCTCAAAGGGAACTTCGACTCTGCAGTATACCATAATCCAAATAGTACAAAGAGCTTTCGAGAGTAGTAGCACTCAGTCGTACAATTAATACAGGCGTACTTACTTTCCGGACATGGGAAATTTCTAGTGGGCTGAGAGAATGAAGGGAAGTACTATTGCTAATATACGTTGAATTGAAGATAATATAGATACTTTCTATGCGGCAATCTCCTCCCCTACACATAATATTCATATATCCTAGAAACGAGTGTATGGCAACCTTTAAATAATTAGTTTCTTTCACAGGGTCGTATACAGGAAGTACGCACCATTTTCCCCTGAGCGTAATAACTACCCAATCGCCCTTCTCGTCAGTCTCCTTTTCTACTTTGGTACTGAAGCTGATTGCACTCATGATACCATCACCAAATTTCTCATTTAGTACAGCCTTGTAAGCATACCCATAGTTCTGTACAATCTCGTACAGGCGATAGATTAGGGGCTCCTTTGGTGGCATATCGAGGGTCCTGCCCCTATCAGGCCAAGCAGACAATTGGTTCTCAAGAACCTCGTGAGGAACATCGAAGAGTTCGGACAAATTCTTGATATCTTCCGGACTAGCCTTAGCCTGACCGTAGAAAAGGGCGGCAACAGCCACCTCCTCGCGACCTAGTTTTCTGGCGATGTCCTCAAATGTGAGGTTCCTTGCCTTTTTGGCCTCGAACAGAGTTGGACTAGACTCTGGAAGACGGGGAATAAGTGATTTCTAGCACAGTATTGTCAACCTCCGGGAGGGTAAAAGCGGGGTATGGGGAACACATACGTCAAGTGTAGCAATGACTTTTTCCTGCGACATGATAGAAGAGTTTTGGAACTTCCTAAGAAATGGTTGTCTTAAAATGTATGAGCATGGACGTAGGAGCCTTGTAGATAATGGTACAAGGGCACGTTGGGTAAGTTTGGTGGAGAGAGCGAAACTTGGTGGGGAAGGCATTGTCACGGTATTAGTTGGACTTATATATGTTTTAGCTGCCGAAGAAAAGCTTGATTGAATCAGATGATGGAAGTACGGAAGAGGAACCTTAAAGCTAAGGTAAGGATAGTTGTTGGAGAGTATTACGTTAATATTTCTTTTGCCGGTTTCTATAGCGGAGATGGGATGTCGTCAGAAATCAGATACCCCACAACCCCCAGGTCAACGGAGATAATTCGGAGTCAAGTAATACACTCCTCCATAGTAATCCCGTCTTGTTCGGCTCTTTAAGCTACTAGTATGATATATCAAAGTAAGAATCTGGCGATATTAGTTCCAGTATACTGACAGTATGAAGTAGAACTAAGCTTATTATACCGGGTAGGGATCTGCGGGATGGCTAGTAAAAAGGGGAGCGGGACTTGGCAGAGAACCTACATTAAAAAACAGTCATCGCCCTGTTCGCTTACATCATATTCACTCATCATGGACATATTGCTGTCGAAATATCTCCTGAATATAGGACTCTATATATGGGAAAGCCCACCATGCTTCGTGTTCACGGTTGGTGTTCTCGGTCTCTGTACGGTACGGTTGGTGAACAGCTGCTGGGAGACTGCTTAATAGATAGTATCAACTAGCCTCCACTCTGTACGGTCAATTATAAATGCGTTTGGAAGGCCATTCGTATCTTTCCTACTTCTGTTTACGCAGAGTTGGGACCACTGGAGAGAAAGGTTACTTGTACTGTACAGTAAACGAGAAGTGGCATGCGGTGAAAAGAGACAGTTGTGAATCTAGTACATCCCTATATATAGGTCATCTTCTGATACATTCCCGAGAAATACATTAGTACGTAAACTCTCTTTTACCAAACGGATCTGAGAACCTATACATAATTCAAATGCTACAGCTCTTCCCGGGGCTAGCACCTAAGGAAATAAGGGAGAAGGGTACACCAAGCGCCTTCTGCGTACAGGGGAGCTCATAATATTCGAACGTCCCCTGTACGCTATGGGGCGCTTTGGAGCTGGAGTCTCTAAAGTACTTTGACGTGGCTGTACACTTCAGAGCTATCATATGGACTTTATATCTCGGCATTGTTGATCCACTCCCAAGGCTCATCGTATATCTAACTGTACCAAATTTTCAAGATCCCGCATGCCTTATTTTAAGCAGACCATTGGAGTTGCAGTTATTTCCTTGTCTAACCTGTGTAGAATCTGAGGAATGGCCACATTTTCATATATTGCCGTACCGAACTGTACGTATTGCACAACGATGTCAACCATACAATAACTGAGACGCTCTAATGGCGATATAGAAGGCGTGGAGACTATAATAAGTCCTAATAATATTCAAACTATAGTTTACAACTACTACTCCTTAGCACTCCATTTTTTCGAAAGTACATGTGTCAGTATCTAGCCCTTACTGTCGCCCGGTTAAAACAAATTACTATCCGCAGCACACAGTAGCCTCTTCCTTCCGTTCCCTATAGAGTCAAGAGATGTTAGCTAGAAGAAAAGAACAACGACGCAGCTGGTCGAAGATGTGGCGAAATGAGGGTACTTACGTCGCACCTCCAACACCGGCCCCAAGCACTTCCCATGAAAACACCAAGCTGCCCAAGAACGCACCGATGAAGATGCAAATGATAATATATCCATTATAGTACATAGCCAACAACATCACGAAATATGCGATTGCGAATGTTACCATATGTAACGCGGCCCTGACGATCTGTTGGAGAACTCCCGGTCTGAATCCATTCGCGGCGCCACAGGTACACACTGCTCTCTCCGCCACAAGAGGGCCTGGAACCTTTGCTGCAGCGCCCGTCTCGCCGGCGGTGGAGGATGAGTTGCTGCTGTTGAAGCAAGTGCAGAGGACGGAACGCTGGTGCTGCCTCACGAGGAAGCGGTCATATTCTTTCGCGGAGCGTCGGAAGAACTCGAGAGCCATGACGAGAAGGATGACGCCGATGCAAGAGCCGGCGAACATGCCGCTCGATGTGATGTGCCAGCTGCTTGAGATGAAGCAGGAATCGACCGTGTTCCAGTTCCAGAGCATCTGATTGTTGATTAGCATTAGGTAATTACTCGGTCGGGATAGGACTGGAAAATGCTTGAATGGTGAAGATAAGATTTCTCTTGAACATACAGATATTTTGCACCCGCCGCCCATGCCCATACCACCATGGTCATGATCCATAGACATCGCAGAGGTTGCAGCAGCACTCGCAGCGGAAGCTACTGTTGATCCCATTGCCATGGTCATTGTAGCGTGATCCATAGTCATTGTACCGTGTTCCATTTCGTCGAACTGGGAAGGTTGAGTCTTTTCCTATGTCTAGAAAACTACTGATGTCTCAAGAGATGTTTCAGATGAGGGGAATAGGTAGAGATTTAGAAAGAGAAGGAAGTTATATAATAGCGATAGAGATATTGACTGGAGAGCATTAGAGGTGATTGACTTATTCCGTGGGCGTGATCCAGGCCATACGTTCGGTACCAGAGGGTCAGCCTGTGGGATTAAGGTTGCATTTGACTTAACCTGTTATAAGTATAAGCTTCTATTGTGTAGATACTGATAGGCCGTACATTCTTCCATACACCAAAGAACGAATAATGCGAGCATTTGAGCAAGTTGTTTGCTCGCCAAGCAACGACCTCTATCTGCCAATGAGATCAAAGAAAATACGCCAACTGCTCAACATCAACTGTTTTCGAAAGCCACAAGAGGCAAAAGTTGGTTGTATTCGGGAATAGGCGGCATATGCAGGAAACAAACAGCGTGAGCATCTCCAGAGTCCAGCTACTACGGGAGATACCTTCACTCTTTACATAAGGTACTCGAGAACAAGGCTAGAAGCTGACGGGAAGTATGGATAAGTTAGGGTAGGGTACGATCGGATTGTTTTGCCACAGTATCTTTGTAGAGACTTTTAGATAACTGGAAAATATAGATTCGTTTGCTAATTCACCTCGTGAAATTATAACATGTGAAGCGTTGGTTGGTCCAAGGACCCGGTTTACTTAGCCACGAGCCCATGTTACTGTACTTGTAGGTCCCGATGAAGGTAAAAACCAGAATCGTATTCAATGATATCCACCTCTTACCCATGTAGATGATACGTTACATCTGACACGATAGGGCCTATTGGTACCAGACCGTCTGCCTTTGTACTAGAGTTGAGAATGAATGCCGGTGAGCTCCGGATAGCAGACTGGCTGGAACCACAATTCCTCTGCCATTGCTGATCGGACATAGGCATCTCAGATGATCAAATAAGACTTTTCGATCCCCTCAACTGTAGTGCGCGTAGTTGGCTAAATCCCCAACGGCAACGCAAGCAGGATTCGCTGCGGTGCTAATGTTCTTATCTCCTCTTGGGGCTCTCTGCAAAAGGAGACCGTATACGTTACTACCTATCTCTTTAACACCCATAATGTAATAAGTATACTCCGTAATTAGAATACTATTGCTGTCCCCCGTCGCGGTTGACATTCCCCTGTCTCCGTACGCTCGAAAATCAGCTACCCGCGAACTGTTAATCCTCCAGTATAAACTGCTTCCATTCCCCCGTACGCCTTTAACTTTTTAATAGAGGCAAGCGGAGGCCCCATAGAGACTGAGCGTACAGCAGGTGAGAGTTGTCCTGGCGGGGGAATCTTTATGTATTTAAATTGATAGTTATAATAATGGGTACCGTGTGATAAGGAGGAATTCTTGGTCGGACAACAACCTAATATCGATGCAGCACAAGTTACTGCCGTGTTAATGGAAGCATCATGTTTCTTCAAAGGACAGAACACTAAGGGCTTCGATTGGATCTTGCAAGCGCATCATTGGCCTCCAACTTGGGTATCTCGACACGATCCACAGTTTGAGCTTTTCTTTTCCTAATCTTGTGGGGTCTACTCTTGATGTGGAGTAACCAGGCGTCCTCTGTTACTGTAACAGTGTTACAGAACTCACACGTTCGACGCTCCCACAGATCTTGCCGTTGGCTCAGATCATATCCTTTCAGTGGTTGCAGCATCTCTGAAGCTGCGGAGGATAAGCTTGTCGGAGAGGGAAGCTCATGGCTTTTAAGGAATTTTGAGCATACGTTGAACGCGGGAGACTGCACGTTATCATTCCATGTCTTGATGTCAGTGCCATCTAGCAGAAATAGATTAGATAATGCATCGAATTCTCTAAGTGCGTTAAAAAGTTTGATCCTGATCCATCGAGCTTGACGTTTTGAGAATCTCCGGGTCGCACCTTTCATCTGCTCGACACCGGACATTCTCAATTTCGCCAAGTCTTTCTCCGAGGTATTTGTAGATTGTAGTGCCACTGTATAATCCTCAAACTGCTTGTAGCCTATAGATTGCCATATTCCACGAGTCTTGTCAACGAACCGACCATGAGTCTCTTGCTCTTGGAGATACTCGTGCATCTTTCTCACCTCATCTAAGAGGCCATTCTCCAACATAGCATCGATACGGTAGTCTAGTCTCGTTGAAAGAGCTCCGGTGGCTGCATATACCCAGAAAAGAAGCGTAGGGAATCGAAATCCCATAGGCGTGATGTCAAGTTTATCCTCGGCTCCGCCAACAGGTCCACCAGCGTTAAGAGACTTCCTCAGTCTTTGTTCCTCGTAGACTTCTGATGCCTTCCTACCTGTCTTTAGCCATATCTCTAGGGATCGTTGTATTTTCCGTCTATCCTTCGGATGCCATCGAGCTGCCATGACTGGATCCACTTCATTCAATTTTTCCCATATCGCTTCAGTAGGCTCATCAAGAATAGGATATGGCTTTCTTGAATCGATTGTATGTTGATATTCTTCCTCAGAAAGCTCCGCATTAAGCTGATCTCTAAAAAGCAAAGCTTGAGTGTAATAATGCGATCCTCCTACAAGGATGGGAAGTCTGCCTCGGGACCGTATCTCGTCAATCACACCCAAGGCCTTATTCACAAAAGTTTGAACCGTCCATGTCTCTTCCTCTAATCCAATACAACCGAGTAGATGATGTTTTACACCTCGCTGCTCCTCCACTGGGATTTTGTTCGTGATTATGGGTAGTCCGGCATACAGTTGCATAGCATCTCCATTTATGATCTCCCCGTTAAATCGCTCCGCAAGGTCAATCGCTAGCTACCTGTGGTGATCAGTGTCTGGATCTAAAATGGATGAGAGGATGTTACGTTGGATTTGCCAGTGCCAGTTGCGCCTATGACAGCGATCAAGGGGCGCTGTGGTGGACGAAGCATTGTGCGTATGCTACAAAAAAGCCGGGCTAAGGGCAGCATCCATGCAAAAGTAATTAGTTGACAGTTACTAATTCATTAGAGAAGATGCAATTAAGATGGTAGTATTAAATGTTACAAGGTTCGACAGACGGTATATTTTCTACGGGAGACCGTAACTGCCAGTATAACTTCCATTAGTTCAACCAAATGTAAGGGTGGGGATGGTACTGGACTCGAAAAAACACAATTGAAAACCTGAGAAGCTCACTGTAAAACATGATTCATATCCATGCATATTTGTGCGATACGAACGAATGATATCTTGCATGGTTCTCCATAGGTAATGTTATTGTCTGTTTTCGGTCATGTTTTCTCGCAAGCAGGCCTTGAAAAGAGATGAAGAGATACAGGATTATTATGCCATGCCATCTCGAAGTTCCGAGGGTTTGACTCTCCCAATAATCCTATGATGGCGGCATAGTCCCTGTTGTTATAGTTTGTATGGAGTACCTTGGTGGACACTGTCCTTAAAAGCTCGCTGGATCCCCGAAATTCTCAACCTGAGGCTGAGCTAGATCCTACGAGCTGGTTCCTAATAAGCTTTAGTTCTGATTCTGCAGCTCGCAAGCTCTAAAAGCTGCTTACTTCCGAACTCCAGCATGATTGATACTTGCGAGCTTCACCACCTTTGGTGCTTGCTTCGGAACTTCAACATGAAATCTCGAGATAAGACTGGATGCATCAACAACCGCAGTGATCAACTTCCCCCTGGGCGCGATGTCGCCATTCAACCCCTCTTCACGAACACGCATAGTTATCGAGGTTAAGCTTTTCATTGGACAGTCCAGCTCCTATGGCACACGGATATGCTATAGTCCTCCAAACCCTGGAATTCCTGCGAAAGATCAAGTCAAGGATAAAAACTTTATAAAGATGCAGGTTGCTGTGCAGACTGGTAGAAAGCAAGATATTGGGTCAAGTTCATTTCTGAAACAAACATTCAGCAATTCCTCGAGTTTACTGGAACAATGCCGTCTATTCAACAAAACCTTGAAGCCTCGAACAAAGACTATGTCTCCTCCAAGTTCCCAGGACCATTACCTCTCCCTCCTTCAGAGGGATATGCAGTTGGTTGGTTCCCCTATTTCCTTAATTATTAGCGGTCTGCGTATACCCCCTTATCCATACACATACACTCCGCCATTGAACGAAAGGTTTGTGCTGTACTTGTACAGTATAGGATCACCCGATTGGTTTGGAAGGGTGTATACTCGTATCAAATGGAGGGCTATACATATATGGTCTAGGGCGTATGCCGAAGCCGGCGGCCCTCTTCGATAGTGTTACTCTACGATGCTGTCGTGGCCTCAAATGTGTCCAGACCGACGACCGCTAACAATCGTTCCAGTCACATGTATGGACGCGCGAATTGACCCAGCCGCTCAATTCGGGATTCCTCTGGGAGGAGCCCATGTTGTGCGCAACGCCGGAGGTAGTGTGAAGGAAGCCTTCCGCTCACTCGTCATCTCGCAGCAAATTCTGAACACCAAAGAGGTCCTGGTAATCAAGCACACGGATTGTGGCATGTTGCAGTTCCAGAAGTCCGATGCTATTACCGCTGTCAAGCAGAATGCGGGTGAAGAAGGTGTTAGGGAGGTTGAGGATATTGAGTTCCTCACTTTCCCGGACTTGGAAGAGGAGGTGAAGAAGGATGTTGAATGGCTGAAGGGAAAGTTGGTCGAGAAGGGGATTGTGGTGTCGGGATGGGTGTATGATGTTCAGACGGGCACAGTCAAGAGAATCACGGCGTAAATGTCGACCTTGCGTTCCTTTTTCCTACTTTTAAAGGAATTGGGTCGCCAAGTGATTGCTCAATGAGAATTGGTTACAACCGGGAAATGTGACTGCTAAGTTAGCTTGTACCTATCTTTCTCTTTCATGCTGTAGCTGGGCGGGCTGTTATGGCTCGTGGGGAGAATTTCTTTATTGTTGTGAGTTGACTATAGCGTGAGCGTTATAAATATCTCAATGGATTACCTGACATTGATGTACGGAGAATCTGTGATGTTTTACTGTACAGGAAACTCCTAAAATATGCATGCTTGTTCGCTTTTTCGTAGCCCCTGGCTTAGGGTACCGCTTCCTCCCAATTGCGAATGTACACTGTACCGTACCGTACTTTGTAGGGAAAAACCCGAGCTTTGGGGGAGAATAACACGTCGGTGTGTACAGTACGAAACCATTTAGTTTATAGGAGGTAAGGAATGTATTACACTGAGATTGTATTAGACATTCAAAATGTACAATATCTCTAAAGTGTACAAATAAACCAGAAGATACAAAAGACCGAGCTGTACACAGGAACTAGCTCGAAAGATATCACTAAGCTATATGAAATCACCGAATTTGCGATGCCCCCTATTTATGGAATGACTCAATAGCACAGAAGCACGAATTTGCAAGATACCCCGATGCACAAAACAACTCAATTAGAACCAGGATCAAACAGTAAAAAGAAAAGCAGAACAGAATATGTTACATGAGTGTTGAGCACACAAAGGTGTTTATGTTGTTGGACTAAAGAAGTCAGTCACAGTGGGGCCGGAATAACGTTGCATAGCCATTACACAAGTCCAGATGCCCACAACATCTTCCACATTATTTGAATTAAGGATAAGAAATCCTGAAGTGGCATGTAGAGGCTGCCGCCAAAGTTTCCCGACAAGAGTTGTGGTCTCACCAGCATGCTTGAACAGAGTCATTCCATATCGGCTGTTAACGTCCCAATTTGTTTCCCAAGCAAAAGTAATACCGTTGTCGGTGAATGTGTCAACAGAAAACGCCCAATTTAGTGTGTTGTCTGGTGGATTATCCTGTTTGTGCACCCAACCTACGGGTTCGTATATCTTCTGATTCCTCATTTTCCATTCTGCTACGGTCTCATTCGTCGCGGCGCGTAAGATACGTATTCTAGAGCCAGGTATGTTTGTTTTTCCACCGTAATAGGCTGGGTACGGTGGAGAGAAACGGGCGATCATGTATGCTTGTTCTTTGAATGATTCAGGTGTCCTCTCGTACGATTCGGTTATATACGGAGTGAGGTCTAAGATGAAAATACGCGGGTGCGTATTTATGTGGAAAGTACATGTGGGCCGGAAGGGTGTAGGAGTGATAATTCGGCGCACAGGTAGAGGTGACGACTGAAGAGATATGGACTGTCCGAGACGAGGTTCCCCCTCTTCGCCCTCCTTTGATTCAGCAACCCCATCTATTTGATCTAAGATGCTTGAATGCATGTTACATCTCTTTCAAATGCAAGTAATAATGTACCCTTGCAATTTTATTCTAGAGCGCAATGAGGAGATGAAGACTTCAAAACGGAAGAACTGGTCCGCGATTAAGGAAGAAAAGGGGAGGAGTGTGACAAAGCGAAATATGAATACTGTCAAGAAATTCAAAGAAATTGATAACTTGACAATGAGATTATCTAGGTATCTTACCGCTACTACTCAAACACTCCTTCCATCTCTGTCGGGCACTTTCCGAACGCAGGCGGCCAGCACCATGATAAACGAGAAAACATCATGTAAAGTAGCAGATAGCGGCCAATAAGTGCGCTGCTTCTGTTTTATTCCCGTTCGAATCACTTGATCATCGTGTCAAGGAGAAAAGAGATGGGAGAGAGAGAGCCAAGCTAGTGAAGGGTTCGGTGGATGAGATACTTTAATAAGCAAAGCTCGAACTAATAAAGTGGCTTGGCATTCGCGTCACGTCTCCTCCGCGTCTACGTGATTTTAAACATTCTCACAAGCTTTGCAGTTACTCTTCTCCTCAACGACCACACGTTTGTACACATTGATCATAATTCTTCGCAATCATGGGTGCCGCAACACTTCGGACACCTAAAAAGCGGGTACTGGTCGAAACAACTAACACTGCCCGCAACATTCCTGCTACACCCCGTTCTGCAAAGAAGAGGAAACTCGACGGATCTCCTATAAAGGAGTTCAAGGCTCCTTCCAGAGGGATGAATGGATCTGGATTTAACTCAAGTCAGCCGAAAAGTCAATTTGAGGAAGAGGTCCTGGAAAAGATCGCTGATTTAAAGCACAACAACACTGAGAAGGATCAGCAATGGACGCGGCCGAGCCTAGGAGATTTCAGCTCCACCAAGGATCCCCTAATCTTTCAACAAATTGAAGCTGAGGAAGGGTATCTATCTGGAAAAGCAACGGTCAAGCTATTCGGTGTCACTGAGGTTCGATTCTCGCTATAACCCTTAACTTCGAGGCGTGAAGGCTAACCATCTGGTCATTAGAGGGGTCACTCTGTTATGCTGCATGTGACAGATTTCTTACACTATCTCTATGTTGAGGCTCCTGTATCATTTACGCAAAAGGATTGCCAGCCATATCAAGTCTTTATCGAATCTAGGCTTGGGGAGAATAAGCCTGTCGTCGAATCTGTTCGAATGGTCATGAGAGAGAATATATACAAATTTCAGGGCAACCAGAAGATCCCATACCTTAAAATTACTACCTATGATCCAAGGGACATTGCTGGATTACGAAGAGCGATCGAATGCTTTGAACTCAATTACAAAGGCATGTGGAGAGCTCCACCTGGCGAAGATAAGCCCCGTCTTGTGACTTTCGACGGTATCCAATACGTTTTACGATTCATGATTGATTGCAAGGTACGTTTTCTCAAATGGACTGCCCCAATGTGAGGTCTGACGCACACCTAGATTTCCGGTATGTCCTGGGTCCAGATAGACCCCTCTAAGTACCATATAATTTCCCCGCGTGAACGCCAGTCAAATTGTCAGATTGAAGCACACGTGCATTACCAAGATCTTATTTCCCACCAGGCAGAAGGTGAATGGGCGAAAATGGCGCCACTGCGAATACTCTCATTCGATATTGAGTGCGCCGGTCGCGAAGGTATCTTCCCTGAACCGGACCAGGACCCCGTCATCCAAATTGCAAATATTGTCACCCGTGCGGGCGAAACCAAGCCGTTCGTAAGGAATGTCTTCTGCCAGGATACCTGCGGATTGATCGTCAATACACAGATTTTCGAGTTTGACAAAGAAGAAAAAATGCTAATGGCTTGGCGTGATTTCGTCGAGAAAGTTGACCCGGACGTGATCATAGGATACAACATCGGCAACTTCGATTTCCCGTACCTCATAGAGCGTGCCAAATATCTAAAGTGTGGCAAGTTTCCTTACCTAGGCCGTCTACCGAATATTAAGTCGAAAGTTGATGATGCCAAACTACAGAGCAAACAAATGGGTAACCGCGATCATAAAGCAACGAATACGAACGGGAGATTACAAATGGATCTTCTTCAGCTCGTTCAGCGTGACTACCAACTCCGCAGTTATACATTAAACTCTGTATGTGCTCATTTTTTGAATGAGCAGAAAGAAGACGTACATCATAGCATGATCACAAAGTTGTTCAATGGTGATGCGGGTTCCAGGCAAAGACTGGCAGTGTACTGTCTCAAGGATGCTTATTTACCGCAAAGGCTACTAGACAAGCTCATGTGTCTAGTCAATTATACGGAAATGGCAAGGGTGACGGGTGTACCATTCAACTACTTATTATCACGCGGCCAACAAGTGAAATTTCTCAGTCAGCTGTTCCGCAAAGCCCAGGAACAAAGTCTCGTCATTCCGAACCTTCACACGGACAATACCAACGAACAGTACGAAGGCGCTACTGTGATTGAACCCACTCGTGGATTTCATAAAGTCCCGATAGCGACATTAGATTTTGCCTCTCTATATCCCAGTATCATCCAAGCTCATAATCTTTGTTACACCACGCTCCTCGAAAAGGAGACCGTGGATAAATTACAACTCAAGAAAGATGAGGATTACATTGTCACACCGCATGGCGATCTCTTCTGCACAGCCCAGAAGCGTAAAGGCTTATTATCTCAAATTCTTGAGGAACTGCTTAGTGCTAGAAAACGTGCCAAGAAAGAGCTTGCGCTGGAGACAGATCCTTTCAAAAAAGCTGTGCTTAATGGTCGTCAGTTAGCACTCAAGATTAGCGCGAACAGTGTGTACGGTCTCACTGGTGCTACGACGGGAAAGCTCCCGTGTCTGCCAATTGCAAGCAGCACCACCAGTTATGGTCGCCAAATGATTGAGAAAGCCAAAGACGAGGTAGAGAAGGAATATCCTGGCGCAAAAGTCATCTACGGCGATACCGATTCTGTAATGGTGAACTTTGGGGTCAAAGACGTAGCCCAGGCTATGGAGCTAGGCCGAAAAGCCGCAGATTTGGTATCGTCAAAGTTCATCAAACCAATCAAGCTCGAATTCGAAAAGGTATATTACCCTTATCTACTTATCAACAAGAAGAGATATGCAGGATTATATTGGACCAAACCGGAAAAACATGACAAGATGGATACCAAAGGTATTGAAACTGTTCGTCGAGATAATTGTCGTCTGGTGCAAACCGTCATCGACACATCTCTCCGCATGTTGTTGATAGACCGTGACGAGGAACTGGCCCAAAAGTAAGTTATACCCTGTACTGATTAAATGAAATGACTAAATGATATCTTAATAGCTACGTAAAGGAGACGATCTCTGATCTACTTCAAAACAAGATTGATATGTCGAACCTTGTCATAACGAAGGCTCTCACTAAGGCCGAAGCCGACTATGCCGCTAAGCAAGCACATGTCGAGCTTGCGGATCGTATGAGGAAGCGAGACCCTGGTTCCGCACCCAATTTAGGAGATCGTGTTGCGTATGTGATTGTCAAAGGCGCCAGTGGATCCAAAAATTACGAGAAGTCCGAGGATCCTCTATACGTGCTCGAACACAACATACCGATAGACACCAAATACTATTTGGATAATCAACTGGCAAAACCTCTTAGCCGTATCTTCGAGCCTATAATGGGGGTTGGGAAGGCTGCATCATTACTTAAAGGGGAGCATACCCGGTCCATCTCCCTTGCTGCTCCGACTATGGGCGGGCTAATGAAGTTCACTAAAAAGACCAACACGTGCATGGGATGCAAAAAGCCGCTGAATGGTGCTCTTGAAAAGGATAACGCGGTCTGCAAAGACTGCAGACCAAGATTTGGTGAACTGTACCAGAAGTCGCTCGGCAGAGTTGCAGCGATGGAAGTAAGGTTCTCCAGGTTATGGACGCAATGTCAACGTTGTCAGGGGAGCATGCACAGTCAGGTTATTTGTTCCAGTAAAGACTGTCCGATTTTCTACATGCGGATGAAGGCTAAGAAGGACGTCGAGGACGCAAGCAAGGAGCTGGTTCGGTTCGACAAAGATGCTCTGATGTGGTAGGTCAAATTACCTACCGGGTATTGTCTGGAGTCGAGCTTCAGGTACATGTATGCTGCGATTATATTTGCAATGTGGTATTCTGGGACCGGTATCAGTGAAAGTTTAAAAGAGCACATACCATGGCTAGAAGCTTGGAGCAGCATGGGTTGGCTCTTTTGGTCATGATTATGGAGCATGCAAATCACGGTAATATTTAGACGTAAGCAGGCCATCTGACGCGGCCTTTCCACTGATTCAATGAATAAATGCCTGTTCATCAGTAAACAGTGGTGTTACTGATATCTGTTCGTTACACTGATAGAACGCCCGAGCACGGTTTCAATGACTAAGTTTATCCAGAACCCCTGCCAAGCCCTGTTCCGAACCTTATATCTTGCTTCCATCTCAAAAGTATCCCCACTCTCCACAATCAATCTGCATGTCGCGAACATCAGCATCTTCGCAAACCAGATTTTGTAATGGAAATCTCTCGGAATATCCGTTGACGTACCCAGTCACAATTCTGAAAACTCTATTTTCAGTGCGACGTAACCGGGGAACGAACGTGCATGAACCATCTCCGGCAACAAGCGAAACGGGGTGAGACAGTATGGCCCTCACATCATAGACCTACTTCATGCTCCGCTCTGCTCTCTCAAGTTTCTCGTCGCTTTCAGCCTTTTACCAGTGCGCAATTGCATTGAATTTTTGTTATAGATGGAAAGAGGCTTAAGAGCGAGATTAGAGGGGCCTGGGCAGTTTGGTTTGAGGTGGTGTGTTTTGCGGAGGTGTGGAGGATGTGCGAACGCAAGCTCGGAAAGGGGTAATGGTATAAAGAGAGAGGAAGAGCTCGGATCCTCGTGGTCTTGGGTTTAGGAGGTAGGGTTGAGAGACCTTTTTTTTTTTCGCTACTTGTCGTCTTGACTATCTTATCATTTTCTCTCTGTCATTCTCTTCGGCAACTCTTCTAGAGAATCCGCTCTTTTATTCTCAGTACGACGTTTATTGGATCACTGCGTTCTAAAGGAAACTTGAAGGATTAAGGGTGGCCTGGTGCCGTTGTTGTGCATATTCATATTCGGACCATTCCAGTCTTTACTTCTGGGCCGTTGCCACTGTTGAAAATACCTCCCTTCCGCCATTATATTCTAATCGGGTTTATCTATACACGCTCTCTACTGCGCATCCTACGCAACGTTCTCTCGAGTCCAGAGCCAAACTAAAGTTTTGCTCGCATCCCGTTTCGTCTAAGTTAAACCAAACCAACTCCTCAACCGGCAGCGCACTATCAAAACCAAACCAATCTAACAACCAACCGAACAATGCGCACCCCACTCATCCTCGTTCTCCTCTCCCTCCTCTCCCTCACCTTCGCTATCCCAACTCTTTCCACCTCAAACACTCCTCTCCGCCCTCGTTCCCCCTCCCTCTTCACCCCCTCAAACACCCCCATCCGCGCCCGCACCCCGCACTCCTCAAACATCATCCGCACCCGCAATCTAGTTCAAAACGTCCCCCTCAGACCCCGTTCCGACTCTGCGAATGCCCCGCTAAGGCCTCGCGAACCGCAGCGCCGTCCAGGAGGCTTCCGACGCCCCGGCCGCAGACCCCTCGGCCGCCCTGGGAGGAGACCCGTCAATTTCGGCGCTATCAGACCGAATGGGCAGTTGAATGCTGATTTCAATAAGGGGAGGCAGTAGGAGGGACGGGGCTAGCGGTTATCGAATCGCAGATGTACTGTACCGGAGAAAGATTAGTGAAGGGGGATCCTCGGGGGGGGTTGCGTAGAAGTGTGGATGCAGGTCCACATGGAACGTGAAGGTTGGATGGACGAGGCAATGAGATCATTTCGGTTTACTCAGTATATACGAATGAGCGCGCTGATACCTTTGTGCTTTGTCGACCGGGGGGTTGGGGGGGGGGAACCAGAGTGGAGGAAAATACCTGTGGCATGGGAGGTTATTTATTAGGGATCGGTCAGAATGTAACTGTATCATACATATTTCATTTCACGATGGATAAGAGCGTTTTTTCTTTTTTTCAATATTGGTAGTTTTACTATGAATGTGGTAGTTTATTCTTTCCGTGCTCGAGATATCGGCCATGTTCCCTTGGCGGAAGGTGCAATTGTGCCCTCCTTCCGCACCTGTGAAATCTGATTTAAGCAGTTGCGATTTCCCGACGTGGTGAGAATAGAGTTAAAGACCGTGTTGAACGTATTCAATCTCTCGTTCTCCTATTCACAACATGCTTTGGTCCGCACAAAACGGAACTGCAGATCCTTTCGATCTAATCCACATCTCGACAATGGAAGACAGTAAACGCATCAACCTTAAATCTGCATGCCGCACTTGTTTGCGTACAGAATTTGGCTCTCGCAGAGAGACTAGTGTTCCCGCTTTCGTAGTGGTGAACCCTTTGGCGGAGCAATAACGAGCAGAAATACGCATTTCCGATCACTTAATCATCGAAATTGAACTCGTACTTGTCCATCATCTCCTTCCACCTCTCAGTATCTGCCTGCGACGGCTCTGCAGGATACAACATCCTGCTCTGTCGCATAACCTCATGATAGGTGTCGAACTGACAGCTCTTGGTGCAGCTACACTTTGGTGGACTATAAATGTTTAGCATCCATACCTGAAGGATACATCAAAATTGGTTCAACTTACTATTCTTGTCCTCTTTCCCTTCCAATCTCACTAGCATCGATAGCAGGAAATTTCCCCTCTCGTCTCTCGTCGAAGATGCTTTCCCATTTTCTCCTCGTGCTATCCTTCACACACCCCTTCAACTCGATGCGCGGGATATGTTTGATATACTCAAACCCAAACGACAAAATCCAATCAACCAGCACCTTCTGACAACTCGTCTGCGGATACGTCGCCCCACCCCTACTCAACAACCCATCAATATACGCCCACGGATCATAAAGAGCCCCATACTTGGTACTCGGGAACTCCATCGTAAGCATTTGTATCTGCGTAATCTCCTTCAGCTTCTTCCCGCACCCAAACTCGGATCGGAACGTGTTCATGATACCCGGAAGAGAAACGCCGAAAAAGATGAACCAATCCTTCATTTCGAAGTCCAAATGTAGGACTCGAAGGGCGGTGTACGGCACCGTGTCGAGAGCCCTGAAGAACCCATACGCATGCCATGGCATCGAGAAATATTTCGGCGTCCTTGTCCAAGCCATGTATAACGCTTCCTCTCCAATCTGCTTATTCAGCCGCAAGATTTCCAAATTAGGCCTGTCTGTCGTCATCTTATGCAGCGGAGAAACTGGCTGTTCAGGCGAGCCTCGTGGTAACAGGGCGAAAGCGCATTGGCGTTGGCCGAGCTTGGCGTGCCATTTGGGACGAGCTTTTGGGAAAGGTGGAATGCTCTTTGAGACGGGTGTGATGCTAAATCCGAGGGTGTGGAAGTAGAGGAGTTCACGAATTTCGGAGGGGAGTCTCATTATGTCAAAGGTCTTGCCGTTGCGGACCCACCAGCGCCATTGCGCGTCATAGCCTGCTTGACCACACAGATCGCGGTGGGGCATGGTTTTGCTCCGCGTCAACATTATTCGGTGGGTGTGGTGCAGTTGGTAGAGTATACGAGGTATAGCAGAGTATATAGGCCCGAATGAACCGTTAAACTGCGGTTTAGGGTTCCAGCGACGTTGCTATAGCTTCGGAGTCAAGTAGATGTGGAGGTAAGGTGGTAGCTAGGTCGCTCAATGTAGAGCTGATACGGCTGAGAATACGAGACGCAAGTACAAGCTTTGTAGTATACTATAGATCAAGAAATTAGCTCTAGAACCTTAGGATAACGCACCAATTCGCTTACCAGAGATTTTCTCATGTACAAGTCTCAAAGACCATTATCTGGTAAACAAGGAGGAGGGGAAAATGGGGGGTTTATAATTCTGAGAAGAATTTGTACAACTTTACCAGAAAGAGACCATGGGCCTGCAAAGCCCCACCAAACGTCTCATAATCTCATGCACTCATAAACATATACAACACATAAGGGGGGTGGCAACAGTCACATCCACATCATGAGTGGTGATCCGTAATCCTACCTGCTGCAATCTTGCTTTTCCAACAAAAACATCACGCCGACATTATCGCGGATCGATGATGAGAGACCCTACTCATCCAATAGCATGGAGTCGATAAGAGCTATCTTTGAGACATCCCGTGACTGCGGTTCCTACAGACGGGATGAGCCGGCTTACGTGGGGTCGCTTAACATTCCGAAAAGAGTTTAGATCGGCATTTTGACGTCGTCAATCGTTTCTCCGCCTTAATTGGTCTCTACCAGTCCATATCCAACATTTGTTGTTTCAATATGTCTATCATCCGTTTTATACCATCTATATCCTACATGCCCTTTTAATATTTGCATCCACAGAGTGCAACTATGTGTACACTTCCTCAGTAAAGGCATTCAACCCCAGTCCCTCCTTCGCAATATCCTCTTCCTTCAAAAACAACAATGGCATCTCCACTAACGTCCCCTTAATCCTGCTCAACCACTCCTTCACCTCCCCAATACCACCTGGGAACTCCTCAGCGACCACATGGCCCCACTTGTACTTGCTGGGCTTCTTCTCCTTTCCATCTTTATCTTTCTCACCCGCCGCAAAGAAGCGGGAGTAGTACTCATCGTACTGTTTCCAGTTCCTGACACCATCGTAGGGAACTGGATGGAAGAGTTTCCCGAACGCCTCCGTATTCGTACGTGCACGAGTGTTCCAGAAGTTGATGAACCGGTCGTCGAGAGGATCGGCAACGAGTTGATCTTCGCGTGATCCGTAGTCGTAGATGTTAGGCGTTCCAACAGGTTCGAAGTTAGCATCTGGACGTTCCATGTCTTGTGCTGGTATCAATCCCAGGTGCTTTCGGAAGATCTGTCGCCGTAGAGTTCCTGCGAATTTGGAAGCCCGCCATGGCCTTCCGTTCATGCTAGACTCGAGAGGCGTTGGGTCCTCGATAACAACGGCAATTTCGGAATCATGGTCACCTAGTTGTGACCGGTCGTTTAGATTGGCAGATCCGCAAATGACGATTCGATCATCAGCAATAAGCAGCTAATACCGTGAGCACATGCATAAATCATTGTATAGGTTTCAACCACTCACCTTAGAATGTATATAAAGCTCCTCACTCACGAATGCGTCAATTTCGTCGACGTTACCTTGCTCCCAGGGTACGTTCCGGATATCCTCACCGCCCAGCATATAGCATTCCGAGACAGAGTCCCACCTACCGCTTCCCAAACCTTGATGGTGGCCTATTTGTTGAGCACCTTGCTGATATGCCTGATATGTCTGGCCTTGGCCATACAGTCGTTCACTTGTATACCCTGTACTCGGTTCATATCCCGGCCGTTGGGAATACCGAGGAGCTTGCCCTTGGCTATATGGTTGTACTATACGACTACCTTCCTCATACATACCACCGTACGCTACATCGTGCTGTTTGCGTGCTTCTTCGTACGGAATACCGGCACGTTGCTCAGCTTCTTTCATTGCTGCACTTGAGTTGATCCGGTCATAACTACGGAGATTATAGAATCGGATGTACTCCATAGGGTTGAACCCTGCACGAGCTACCTCTTCCATGATACTATGTCCACCGCGGTTGATAGAGTCGTACTGAAACTCCATAATAGCACGAGTACCTAGAGCATCATCCCCCTTAAGATCTCCAGCAAAAGCGGGAACGGCTGGCATCAGTACAGTTACTTTAAACCTTTCGCCGGCTCTTGCTGCACGGGTGATGCGTTCAACAATAGCAGCGCCGATTCTGTTTTTGATCGGCTTTTGCTGGTCTCCTGTTGCCGTGATGAAGAATTGATTTTCAATATAGATAAAATGTTGGCTGTTTCTTATCACATTTATATACGCATCTGCGATGGAATGCTTGCTTGTTGTTAACGTAGTCTAGATCAAAAGAATAGTTGACTCACCTCAACCGTCACTCCATGGCTCCATTTCGCGCAACTCCTAGTCAGTTGAACAGCGGCACCTCCTCGAGGCCGAGACGCAGGGGATTCTTCGTAACCGTGATGCTCGGGCGTGAAATGATCGCCATACCTGCTTTCAAACTCCTGTCTTCCCTCATCAAGTTTTTGCTGCAATTTTTGGCGGAAACCTCCTCTACTACCGCTGAGGAATCCCCGATCTCCACGAGAATCATCTCCAAAACCACGTTCCCCATACTCATCTTCCTCGATACCTCTTCGTCCTTGTTGGGACGGCTGAGCATAGGGCTGTCCTTGTCCGTGATGATGCATTACTCCGTGGTGGACATGACCCGATCCTTGCGAAAGGCTAAGGCGTGTGTATCTGGTATCATTTCTAGATGTATATTTCTCATCGTATATAAAGTTCCACCTCTGGATAAAGTGAGTTTGGAGGTCCTGGACCACGGGACCGCTCAAACACAAGGCGACGTCGGTCCATCCCATTCGTGAACTATTCGAACGGTCGAGTTTGTTATTTTGCCAATTAGCGACGTCTTGGAAGTCCATTACTCGGGCATTATTGAAGTCCTGACCTGGAAAGACAATGTTATTCAGATCACCCGGATGGGCATCAGCAATAGGATGCTGATTGGTATCCCAACGTCCATAGCAGAGATCTAGCCCACCCATGAACGCGGTGTGGCCATCAACAAGACATAATTTCTCGTGATGTGCCCAGTAGAGGACTGTTCCCTCGTGCGCACCGTAAATTGCTTTCAGAGCGTCACCAGGTAACTTCGATGCGCTTGCTGCAGTCAAACTCATATTCTGGAACGATTGAACAAAAGAAGATGTCAAGACCTGTCGATCCGGGAGATGGTCAGGATGACGGAAGACGGCGATATTAGGATGTTCTTTCTCCAGTAGGTGCTTGGTATGGGCGGATGAGACTGTTATAGGAGGAGCTATTAGCGGACTTTCCTCTTCTACCATTTCCAAAGACTTGAATATAACGTCTAGCCCAAAACATGCGAGCACGCTGGTGACGGGGTCGGTGGATCGTGGCAATAGAGAATGTAGGTATTCTGGCAATGTTGGGTTTAGGTACTTACGGGTGAGGGCTTGAGTGACCTACGAAAGTGATTAGAATATGTTCGTATTCCATTTGTTCAAGTCTTACCTCTTTGTAGACGATTATATTGACCTTTACACCCCTCTCCGCAGCAGCTTTTAGCATTCGATCAATTCGATATTCCTCATGTCGAGCTGGGGGACGCCGAAGGTAGAGTTCTGGAGACAACCACCCTGGACCCGTGAGAGAACTGCTTCCGACGATGAATTGGAACTATTGACATACAATCTAGGATCCATATTGATTCTCTTGCTTGCTCTATTGCCCTAGAGACGGCCCACATGTAACCACAACCATCAACGTACCATTTCACATCGTTTCCTTCTCGTGGTGGAGCAAAACTGTGAAATCTATGCTCGTGCTCATGGCTTCCGTCGGGACATACTCCGCTTTCGTGAGTATGACCGTGAACATCTCCCGTACCCGCTACTCTGCCCTTTATCTCGGTACCCAATCCATGAACCACGCTATGCACCTTGTCAAATAACCCTGACATACCCGAGGACGATTTAGGTGGTTGTGGAGAATGCGTAGAGTACGGGTCAGATTGATAATTCTGTTGCTGTAGATGGGGTTGGTATAATTGGGTGGGATTCTCAAAACACAAATAAGTTAGCAGTCGAGTGATTGAGGTGGAGGTCTAGTTCCTCACTGTCTGATGAGACTGTAATGGGTGATTTCCCTGTCGACGAAACCTGTTATAGACGTCACCGAATAAACTTCGGTCGTTCTCATCATCATGCCCGTGATATTCCCCGTACGCTAGATCGTCGTCATCACGTTTCCTGTTCGCCATGGTTCTCCACTACTCGCAATCCTATTTAGCTAAGAGATACTCACAGGCGATCGAAAGCTTAAGGGTAACTTGGCAGATGAAGTAATGTCACCCAAAAGGATCTATATTAAGGGGATTGTAGCTAGGAATAATACAGATCATCTCTTATTAGGTTGCATTTGAGGAGCTGAGGATTCCCCGCCTGACGATGGAGGGGTAGTTCGAGTTCTAGTTCTAATTGTTGGCAAACTCCTGCAAGGATCAGCTCCTGGGATCAAACGGAACGTCATAGGTTTGGAAATACTACATCCAGTCTTATACAGTAAGTTCTTCCATTGTACGCTCAATATGATTTATTCGGGGTATTATTTTACCTTCTTTTCCACGGTGTGGATTAAAAATTATCCGCAACATTGACTTTCATTATCTAGAACTCCCAAACTAATTAATTTGATCCGTGTACTTTACAGGGACAACAAGATGGATCATTTCCAAACTTGAGGGCTCCTTTTGACTATAGTACAAGGGGAATAGAACTCAATTGTGGCCATAATATGCCATAACCATGCTTCCAATTGGCTGCTGCAGATGTTCAGCTATGACATGTGGGAAGGAAACCTATAGAATGATAAGAATTCGAATGAATAACAGAAACCTTGGGAGACAAAAGTGCTCATACGTACTGTCAAAACCATCGAGCCAATTTGGATCTGTCAGGCCGTTCATTCGGAATCCCGGCCTGCTCTTGGGTCCTCTTCTTCGCCCTCTTCTTCTTGTCTCTCTCCCGCTTCTCGGTGATCATCACCAGACTCACAATGATCTCCGAGCACGACTCTCTCCAAACCTCATGATCCAATGCATTCTCCCCACCATCCAGAATCCAAATGTTCATGGCGGTGTCGAACAGCTGTCCCGCAAGCTCTGATCTTGTGAGATTGCATCCATGCAAAGAATTGATGAACCTCTCGATAGTGAACACAAGTGCTGTGAGGGACTTGGTATCGTACGGTAAGACCGTGCCGAATCTCTCCGCATACCAATTCGACTCATTTATGTGCTCCTGGAGAACCTTGGCAAAATCTATCTTCATCAGACCTTTCTGCACCTCGATCATCCACGTCTCTCCTTCTTCGTCCATTCTGAACAATTCGTTGTTCCCTTCGCACGTCTTCGCAATGCAAACATTCCTAGGTTGCCTTTCCATGTCTTTCGGAAGGAGGTGTAGGAAAGAGGGAGTCACTTTTTGAAGCCACTCACGCAGGCAACCTTCGTGGTATGTGCAACCGCAAGGAACCTGGAGGCGCGGCGATTGTTTGACATCGCTTTCAACACCGCAGAGCACACAGAGCGCGTACGTTGTATTGTCCTGGATCAGCGCTCGCTTCAAAAAGCGATTGACACGGGCATTGAAGATTAGGTTGTTGAGAAGCATGAGCGAGAGGTCGGACGTAATTGATTCTTGGGCTGGTGGAGCAAGTGCAGAATAGGACGTCCAGTCCTGTATGGGGAAAGAAGAGCTCAGGCGATACATGGTGGAACGGCCGACTTTGCACGACGAGTCCTGTGTATCGCTTATGTTGTTATTGTATTTGATTTGATGATTGCTAAGTTGTTGATAGACGTCGTTGAGGTTTGTTTGGCTTTCAGGAGAGAAAATGAGAATGGAAAGTTGCGTGTGGAAAGCGAGGTTTAAATAAGAAGATTGTTGGTGTTGACATATATTCGTACGTGAACTGTGACTTTGTGAAGTGACAAAATAAAAGGGGTTTGGCGAACAACCGCGTGATCTTCTATGCGTCCTAATTCACGGTGGACATTCCTCGCTGATTGTACGTTTGTTGTACGAGCATTGATAAACAGTACCATTAATTTTTGGAGAACCTTCATAGTTAATATGACTTAGCTGTTTAAACCAGCGGTGGTGCAAATGTACAGCCTACTCATCCCGTACAACTCAGCCAGAATGGTTGTCGATAATAATCGCACCATCCGTAAGGAACTCCCATGACCACAGAAAGGATAAGCCTGATCAGATCTAAGTATCCTTCTTCCAATCTCTTTCTGATGCCATTGCTGCTTGCGCCTCTTTCCACAGTTTCCATGTAACCTCTGGTTGACCACCATTTTCTATTATCATACTAAAGGCTACGCCGTGTTCAGTACCATGATCCAGGGAGTCTTGGTCTGCTCCTGCGTGGATTAGAAGTTTGGATATCTCAATAAGTCCACGAAAGGCAGCAACCTGAAGAGCAGTAGACCTATAACGGCACCCAGGAGCTTCAAGATCAAAATCTGGATACTCTCATAATATGAATTCAACAATGGCGACTAGCCCAAAGGATGCTGCATAATACAGAGGTTGAGAAGCTTCAATATACTTGAGTGGAATTTGAGGATTTTGGTACTGCACCCAGGAGCTGAAGTTTCCACCCCGTGGTAGTTTAGTCGTCTCTAGGATTTCCGATATTCTTAAGAGACCCTCTTGGTCTACTGACATTTCGTGGATTCCCCATTGCAACACAGCGTAGTCAAGGAAGGAGTATTGCTTACACAGCCAATCATCGCCACGGAAAAAAGAATGTTCAGGTGTAGGATCTACAAAATCTTCAAAAATCAGATATGTAAAACACTTATGCATAATCCTCGCATTAGTTGATTTATGTTCCAGTGTAAAGAATGACGCTGGGCTAGAGACTATCCACTCAGAGGTTAAGAACGTTTTGATCGATGAATGTGCGAGATACACGTCGTCAGTAAGGTCCCTGTAGATTAGAAGTCCCTGGCAAATGTTGATCAGAACATACGGATCCGGTAATCTGCTATCTTCATCCATTGAACAGTCTCTATCTTCAAGCGCAACAGCTTCCCCTAATTCGGTCAAGGTTAATGGTTTGGTAGCGAAACAACGTATCAAAAGTGCTTCACGGGCCAAATGCATATCCGAGGGATTGTGAAGCCTGTTAAGCATGTTACTGTACGTTTGGTTAGGATTCGGCGGGATTTGGGTAAGCCTTCTTTTTATCTCTCTGCCCGTACGACAAGCTGAGAGATTATCGAGGGTCAGTTGAGCCCATCTGAACCTAATTACTGTCAGTTTCAGAAATCTACTCTATTATCTCTTGTCTGCCGGGAGCATTCCTCGCCCACTGTACGCTCGATTTCGAGGTGGCCTTCTCGCCCTCTTCATTGGAAATGGAAAACGTACGAAGGACCCCAATCGTACGTTACGATTGGATGTACAACTGACGAAGGTTGGTTGATAATGTTCGATTAACCATCCAGCAGCAGATGTCCAGAAAGCGTACGGAGGCCGAGAAATGCAAACAATGACAGGGAAGGTGATATGTGGCACTTACATTCCGTCTGCACCGTCTAGAATTACTTCTTCAACTTCATCCTTCAACTCGGTTCGAATGGAGCCAAATTTTCTGTCCGAAGCGAGTCTATCACTAACAACGCGACCAATATCTTTCATGACGAGGATCGCTTCCATTGTCACAAGCTTAAGATCCATGTCAGAGACTATACTTTTATCTGGAAATAGTGTTATTGTTAATAGCAGACGAATGTTCGGAGCAGCTTTAGTCACGTTAACCAAAGACTTGACAAGCATTACGCTTTCTTCGCTCTCATTCACTGCGTCGATACAAATGAGTGCGCCTTTTAAGCTTGCAAGGCCTCGAGACAGTAGCTGCTTAAGATTGTCCAATCGTAACCTCTTATGCAGACCTAATTTCTTCTCTTGCTCGTATATTGGCTCGACGTCTCGTAAGATATGCGGTAGGGCCTTGGAAAGTTGAGCCACTAAAGAGCCTAGGACATTTCTAGAGTCCTGCGCATCATTATTACTGATCGTACAGTAAAAATCCAGCAGAGCGACGCTCGGATCGACCACAGGAGCATCAGATATTTCTTGAACGACGTGGGAGAACAGCGTCGTCTTTCCGGAGTCCGATTTTCCTTACAACCAAAGTATCCGTTCCTTACAGGTGTCGTCAAGCCACTCACCCAAGGGGCCGTATCGGAACCAGTCACCTGTCCTTGGGTGCTAGAAGGCATGAGCATGATCATGGAGCTCCTGTGCATTTACAGGTGCAATCCATTTCAGAATTTCGAACTCTTTACATCTGCTAGCAGTTAGTACGCGAACTCTTATTGGCTTCGTATGAGAGAGCCTTGCCGATCCCCTTCTCATCCCGACGCTTTTTATCATCCGTCACGATATCTGAGAGAAATTTGATATCCGAGTAAATATCTTTAAGGGTACCAGAACTTATCATTCAACATGGACAGAATAAGCCATGTCTTCACTCTTTCTAATCGTGCTAGATGATCGTTCATTTCCTCAGCTTTAAGGGGCCAATGTAGCTTTTGGGCCAACTTCATAGCTCGAGTTTTAGGTTCCTCTACTTTTTTGAGGAGCTCTTGCAGAAAGCTTTGAGCCGATGACAGAACATCGTTCAAGTCAGTTGAATGGGTTCCTTTCAATGAGTTCGTCTGGATCTGTTCTAGAACTCCTTTAAGGGCGAACAGTTCGGAACAGAGCCTACTAATTTCGGCTCCAGCACCTTTCAAAGATGGGCGCTATTCATATACATGGTGAAGGATCTCTCTGATAGAAAGAACAAGACCAGCAATGTCCGCCATTTTCTCTAAGATACTCGTATAGAAAGATTGAATTAGAGAAGCGTACGGTGATGAGGTAAACGCGGCTGAAGGCTGGTGCCTTAAAGAACTATAATCTCATAGCTAGCGACAGGGCTGTAACATCAGTTCTTTGAATCTCCTGAGATTCCGACTCTCAGTTTCAATCTATCACCGGTCGCTAACATATCAGACCACCGTTCATGATGCCCAGATATCAAGGCATTCACTATCAAGGCCGACGGGCGTATGTAATCACGTTATCTTTTGCAGTAAAAGATCATGTCGTAGAAATGAAGCACACAATAGAATACTTAGCGTCTAAATCACATATGTTTAGATGACTATTGTACAATGGAAACGGAGGTCAAGGTTTGATGAAAGGAACGACAAGTTTTTAATTTCAAGCTTCTAGCGCCCCCTGGCCAGAGCTTCACCGTAAAACCTTCCCTGGAGCCAAGGGAGCGTTCAGACTCCAGCGAGACGAACATTATCCCATTCGACTCTCTCTTCAAAAGTGAACTTAGACCGCAGTCAGGTTAAGTCATCATATCTATACTGTAACGTGCAAAATATGCTTCAAATGGATGATCTTCAACATACCCTATATCCCTAAGCACAGTGTCATCGGCCTCTCCACCAGCCGAGACATTACTGCGGAACAGATATTCTGTCATACATATATTGAATAGCTAATCCACATGTAAAGAGCATTTCTAATTTCGCAGTGTCCCTCATACTACAATTTCCTATCCTCGTCTAGAACATCAAGAAAAGTCTAAATAGCTCCGCGATCTCGACCTAGACCTCCCGCTATCATGTCCGCCCAACGATTCCAAACCGTTCACGCCTTCCTCAATAGCTATAGCGAGTGCTCGGCGGATGCCTTGCTCGCATATCTATCTCCCGAATTCTCGCATCAAGTCCTGCCTACATCAATTGGCATGCCCAAACGAGATCGAGACGGCTTTGCTGGCCACGCTGCGATGATCACCTCGGTATTTTCTTCATTCGCCATAGAGCCACAGGACGTATTTGAGGACCCAACGCAAAATGCAGTAATAGTTTATGCCCATATGAAGGGCGAGATCAAAGGACTGGGCCCTCACAACAACGAGTGCATGATGATTCTGCGACTGAGTCAGGATCAGACGAAAATCGAGGGGATGACAGAGTTTGTGGATAGTATGGTTGCGATGGAGATGAAGCAGAAGATGGTGAAGATGATGGGTGAGAAGAATGGGACGGATGCTATGATGAAGCCATAAACTCGAAACTTAAAGAGCGGAAGACAATAAGAGCTATACGAGATTGACTGCGCGACTTAAGTTTTACCCGTATAATGTATTATTGAGCCTGCTTCGTACTCTCTTACTATTTATATTATATCCGTCATACATCTAGTGCTTCCTTTGATACAGTCTATTCCTGCTCCGAGTATATGTCATATGTCCAGTCCTCACTTCACATACCACCCATTCGTCATACAAATATCCCTTTTCTCATTATTCCTACACGACCGCCTGCCCCAGCGCTAAAACCCCAGCAACAGCCGGCAACACAAGCCTCACCAAATTCCGCCGTCTCCACCTCTCCGCCCACTCTCTCGCCTGCGCATTTCCCTTCCCATCATGCCCTTCCCTCGCCAGACCCTCCAACTTCTCATTCAACGGCTGCATATTGACCGCCGAATGCACCACATTTACAAAATGACAAACCGCAGCCACGGCGAGGAACCTCCAATCCCTACTTTTCCCAAATCCCGTGTCGTTGGTGTGGGCAGCGAAGGCAGAAAAGGCGTACCCGATGATCCCGAATGTCGAGATGGGCCGGAAGAAGCGGTTGCCGACAGCCCAGAGGAGAGGCCATTGGGCGCCGAGGTGCGCGGTGCGGGTGATGTAGTCAGGGCCTCCAGGGAGGGGGAAGTTGAGGAGGAGTGCGGGGACTGTCATAAATGATTGGGTTACGGCGTTGCCTAGAAAGGGTTAAGGGGGATCAGAAAGGGGTGTTAAGGGGGGTCAGAAGGGGTGTTAAGGGGAAGCGGTTTCAGAGAAGAGGCAACAGCGTACCAACGAGGATGAAGGAGAAGGAGATACTGCTGGCGAGGATTGTTCGTTGGAGAGTGAGGTACGACATAATGATCACGGGTGAAGGTGTGCTTGAGTTCTTGCTTGAAGGACTGAATACAATTGTGATATTGGAGTATGTTGTACGCACATTTATAAACCAACGTTTCTAAAAGAACGATTTATAATGGGATCTGAACACAATTACTATCTACTCGGATTCCTTCTCTGCATAATCATCTTTATTGAATTTTCCAAGGCTTGAGGAAGCATTGACTGTTAATAGACATTGTTATAGTATTACCCCTGTTGTGAATGGTTGCCGTTTAAAGAATCTACCTTCTTGAATAGTTCGAAAGCAACTCTACATCGAGAAAAAAAGATTGAATCCGGTCTTCAGACAGTGGCTTGTTTGGCTGGCGAAAGTATTGATATTACTCCTGCAGCAAACAGTGGAGAACATCCACATTGCAAGGCATGTCAAATTCATGGCGTCCGGACGTTGTTTATCGGTACCGACAGGAGAGGCCGTTAAGCAAGCACGATGCAAGACAGTGTCATTGATTAGACTGCAGAAGCGGGTCAACTAACGCGACGGGATGCTGTGCGTACGGTATACTGTTTTCGTGAGATGGTTTTACATGCGAGGACGTTCTCCAGGAAGCATTGTCTTCCAACGTCAGGATGGAATATCTACTATAGAGATGTAAGTATAAATCTAGCCTCATGTATGATAATGATCGGTGATTATATTGTTCCGTCTGTACTGTACATAATGTGTGTCTCTATGAATTGGATAGTTATAGCCACAAACTAACACTCAAGCGTCTGCATGCTTCGACATATACAAGCCTGTGATCTTATGCAGCAGGAATGTATCTGATGCCCAAAAGATAGTCTCGTTGACCTCTGACGAATAATTGGAAGACTTCTTTGAACTAAAGAGTGGTCCTCCCAAGATCTACAAGGTTCTTCACCCCTACCCCCCGCCCAAAACCCTCCAGTGAAACTCCAGTCCTTAGCCTCCCTCGTCTATAAACCTAAACTCCACGACATCACCACATCAGCCCTCGGTTCCCCATCCAGCCGAACCTAAATGTCCTCAACGGTAACGCAGGAAGGCCCGATAACCCACCTCATCTCGGGTATCCTAAGGAGGGCAGATTATTCCCAGTAGTGGCACCAATTGGTGTTATGGATGTACTCTTTGGACCCGAAGGGTCTGGGGAACAGTGGAGGGCAGCTTGACAGGTACTTTGTCTGAGAACCTTCAAAGTTGATGGTAATAGTGTCTCGGGGATATAACGGAGATATGTTTGCCTTAGGTGTTAAGAATTCTATGACGATTCTGTTGTGCAAGGGCTCTCGTGTCTTGGATTAGGGATGTGGTGTCTAACTCTACGGAGTACATTATGGTACGAAGGAAAGTTAAGATCAGCCCTAAATCATAGTATGCGCCCGATTCCCATCTCAGAATTATGCCCAAGTCGTCCAATCAAGACTCAAACCGAAACGAAAATATTGTGATAGTGATAACGCATCATGATCGCGCTTCACCTTTCCAATTCCCTGATTTCCTTTTCTTTATTGATCATCTTTGCGACTTGGAGAAATGCTTCCCGGTCCTTCTGGTCTTGAGAATCTGCTTCTTCCCACATCTCAATGATGCGCTGCGTCTTCGCTTCACTCCGAGGCTCGAACGCCATTTGGAAGGGATCTGGTTTGACGATAAGGAGTGAATTGGACTTATCCAGAGGCACATCGATCTCAAGCCCGGTTTTCGGGTCAACCTTTTTCTTAAGCGTGAATGCCCAGGCAAGGGCACCACAAGCAACGAGTAGCTCGTCTTGGGTGAGGGACATTCCAAGACATTGGCGTTGTCCCCAACCAAATGATGACATACCTTTGATGGTAGGATGAACGGTGAGAGGTTCTTGGTAAGTGGGCCAACCTGACTCGAGCCATCGTTCCGGTCGGTAATTTTCAGGATCGGGATACTTCGTGGGATTACGAAGGAAAGCCCAGTCAAGGGGAAGTATACGCGTGCCCTTTTGGATAAAGTAGCCTCTATAGAAGTCATCTGCTTCAACTTCGTGCGCAACACCTAAGGCGATGATTAGCAATGTACGATCAGCATTCAATCACGGTCCTCACCGGTAGGCACATTCGGTTTCCACCGCATAGTTTCTTTGATGCAAGCCCGCAGTATAGGCAAATTTGGATAGTCGTCTAGGACGGGTAGGCGATCACCGCAAACAAGGTCTACCTCCTCTTGACACTTTTTCATCCAGTCGGGGTGGTGTACCATTGATACAAGGAAGTAATAGAGGGGTCCTGCGACTGTGAAGATACCCACGAGCGCCATCATACCAATCACAGATGATGCTTCGTAGTCTCCAGATATACGGGTACTCTTCGAATTTTCCAAAAAGGTCCTGGTAAAGCAAGGCCGTTGTTCATGTCTGGCCATCTTCTGTCTGGTTGTAATAAGACGCTCCATCCACCAGTGTTGCTGTTCATCGTGACGTTTATGTTCCGCGATCTTCCATGGATTCATGAACTCAGGTAGATGCCAGAGTGGAGTGAGTACATTGGTGATAGGACCGGCAGGGGACATTTGAGTAAGCAACCCCCAAGCGCTTTTGGTACAATATTCGCTAAGAGTGGGATCATCCCAAGTCAATGTAACCATAACTTTCGAGGCCATGTCCTCTAGAGAGAAGGCGAAATCATCCGGGTTTTGTAGAAGTCGCCATAGCCATCGCTTTACTTCATGATACATAAGGCCATGATATTGAGCGTTTGTAGCTTCGGTAAGGTACGCGTGTGTGAACTTTCGTTGACGCGCCCAATATTCTATACTCATATGTTAAAGTAGGAAAACAAAGAGTAAACAAGGGACATACGGTTCTTCCCCATTAATGGGAGATATTCCATTGATCCATGGGTACTTTTGGAATCAAAAAGCGATCGGATGACTGGTCGATCTGAATATATCTTGGCTCTCTTGACGAGTAGTTCTTCTGCAATCTTCTCGTCCGATATAATGATGAACTTAGCTCCCAGCATCTCCGTTCTGTATATCGGTCCATATGTGTCCGCCCATTGTTTGAACTTAAGCCACATATAGTCTATAGGAAGGTCGTGGATTCGCCCTATGAAGGGCACCAGCGCGGGTCCTGGTAGTTCATGGTCCGCGAGAGGAGTTTCTTTCGTAGTTGGTCTTCTGGCATTGACAAGAGACAAGAAAGCAAATCCAGCTAGAGCGAGTCCTACCGCAACGATCGTGAGAGCGTGCATTATGAACGTGCAGTATGAAAGGGAGACGAAGTAAGGAAGTTTGATAGAAGGAATCCAGACAAGTATACAATTGAAGTGGACGCTGTGTAATTATGAGAGCCATTGTCTTGGAGCGGAAATCCTTACAGTATTTGATTCGTTGATCTTTGTCTTCGGAGAAGGCGAACTTTCTACTGGTCATAGTGTGGTCTCTCAAAATGTGCGTATCAGTACAACTTCATGACTGAATGGCAGAATGCTACGAGCGCCGAAGTACAGTCAGACTGCAACAATAGGCCGCCGACAGTGTAATCAGGACTACACGCCGTAGGGCAACCGCTTCCATTCGTTTCATAGAATCGACGGGGGTATTAGAAAATTAAAGTCGTAAAGCCATCTGGTCTGAAGGGGTATAGAATGTGTTTTGAATTGTAAATCCCAAGTAGCGACTAGGGACGGACTGGGGAAATTGAGCCAGCTTGTGAAACTATTAGTTGACGATCTTCTATTGTTTAGACGATAGTTATCGATTGGGGCGAGTTCGTACACCCTCACACTTCTGTGGATCGTTGAGCTACACAACATTTTAAGGTAGCAAGGAAAACCACGAGATCATTCTGTGTAAGATGGAATTCCAAGTTTCACAGGAGCTAGAAAATCATGTTCTGTACGAGTTCTAAGCATGACGATCAACATGCTAGATGTCCTCGATAGAATACGCTCTTATCCTCTCATTGTAATAATACTGTATCGAAAAGTAACAAGATATGTATTGTAAATTGCGTCGTGAGCGTACTACTGCGGCGGCGTAAGATTGACAGCTGCACTGTTAACAGTCAGACTCGAAGGTGCAGTCACTGTACTCAATGGACATGTACGGCCGTTGCATCGATGACCACCACATTTGATTGACATAGAGGTGAGCAGAGGTGAAGTTGATGGGATGAGACATGAGAACTCGCTTCCGGATCGGCTCTTCTTGTCAGTGGCTGAATCTTGCAGTAAACAGGCCAGGGGTCTTTCTTGCTTAACAAATTCCACCACGGGTTCGGTTTTTTACCTCTCCACCACCTCAACGCCTTGATACTATCACCTCAAGATCAACTTCTGTATAGATCGGCAGGTACGCAACTTCGGGAAAGACACCCTTCTCCGAAACAATGTCTGAGAAAAGAGGAGTAGAGCATCGTCATATCGCGTCGGTTTCTGGCGACCCGATCATAGACCCTAACACCGGATACCCCAAGGTAGAGGGATTGTGTTGCGTAGGACGATGTCCCTGTTGAATGTCGCATGATTCCATTATATAGAAGTAACCTGCCATTCCCCCCCCTAGTTATAGATTTCTTTTTATCACCCTCCTTGGTTACGCAATAAGGTTCGCACGCTGCAGTCATCTTCAAGCTATCTCCATGGGTTCAATTACTCCAGGTCTTCTCAATATGGACCCAAAACCAGTGGGATCTTATCCACCTACTAGTATTGACATTATTGTCGTAGGTACCGGACTTGCAGGTTTAACTGCTGCAATCGAGTGTACTCGGAAAGGCCACAATGTGAGGGTTCTGGAGAGGAATGCGACCATAAACACCGCTGGTAAATCTCTAGTAATGTCATAGTTGCAAGAGTCTAATAGCTATCTTAGGTGACATGTACTTCATGGGCTTGAGTGCCACCAGATTCATGAAGCATTGGCCCGAATTAGCAGAGGAATATGACTCTATTTCTCTCCACGAAGCCTGGATCGAGACCTTCAAGCACAGCGGCGAGCAAATGATCAGGCCTTTGAAAGTAGCGGATAGGTTACGAGCCCAGGGGTTAGATCCTAAGACGCCACCTGGGACTTTCCAAATGCGTCCTCTAGTCTACAAGATGTTCGTTCGTCAAGTAGAGAGGCTCGGTATCCCGCTAGAGTTCAATTCTAGAGTAGTAGATTACTTCGAGGACGAAGTAACTGGTAAGGCCAGTGTTATCACCGATGATGGCAGAACATACGAAGCAGACGTCGTTATTGCTGCAGATGGTGTTGGCTCAAAGTCTCAGAAACTCGTTGGAGGCCAGGTTAGAGCAGTCTCATCTGGCAGGGCAATGTGGCGTGCAGCTTTCCCGAAAGAGCATCTTGATAAGAATCCTGAAGTGAAGGAGTTCTTCAAGATGATGCCGAACAATGAGCCTATTGTCCGCACATTCCTTGGGTGAGTGACCTCGCTATTTGTTACAATCATAGCTGACATCTCAGTCCTGGAACATATGCTCTTACTCTAACTCGAGATGACGCCATGATCTGGATCCTGAACCACGATGCTACGGGCACAGAGGCCGAAAACTGGAACAATACCATCGACTCAGCTGAAGTCCTCGAAGGTCTCGACAAGATGCAAGGTGGTAACTGGGCTCCCATCTTCAAAGAGCTTGTCAAATGCACACCCCCAAATACCATCATCAACTTCGAACTGCTCTGGCGAAACCCACAACCCAGCTGGATCTCCCCCACAGGTCGTGTAATCCAAATCGGTGACGCTGCGCACTCTTACCTCCCAGCGTCCGGAAACGGCGCCACTCAAGCGATCGAGGACGCCATATCCATCGCCTCATGCCTCCAGCTCGGCGGCAAGGAAAACGTCCCGCAATCAACGCGCACTCACGTCCGCATCCGCTTCGTGCGCAATGCTTGTGCGCAGAAACTTGGTTTCTCCAACGCAGAATTACTTCAAGAAACGGACTGGTCGAAGGTCAAGATAGACCCACGGAGAGCGCAGCCTAAGCTTCCCAAATGGGTTTGGAGTCACGATCCCGAGCTCTACGCATACGAGAACTACGACAAGGCCGTGGAGAGTATGAAGAAGGGTGTAGATTTGAGGGATGAGGATAGCTTTCCGCCGAATTACCCTAAGGGGTATCGCTATGAGCCTTGGAATATCGAGGCCATCATGGATGATATGCGCGCGGGTAAACCGGTGGACCTGGGCGCCGGAGATTGGGAATAGTTCTCGTATCGGTCTGCATGATGCGGGCTTAATATCTGTCTTAGATCTGTAGAACACTTATCGTAATAATTTTCCTCGAATCAAAGCATAAATATATCCGACCGTTGCATTGCAGACTCGTATATCAGTACAACGAATGAAATATATCTATCATCCAATGAAATTGTTCTAACTTACCTTTCACAACTGAGATCTTTTAGCCTCTCCCCACCTCAGTCTCTCCTCTAAGCGTCAGGTTGTACTGTACACCCCTCTCTATGCTTACCTCAGGCTCCCCATCAAAACGTTGTCCCTGAAGATCCTCAGGCTTAGGTTCCCTCTCCCTGGAAACGGAATCAGGCGGCCCAGATCTGACACGCATCGGATCTCCAACGGCAAGCTTGCATCCCTGTAACACTTCCCTGTCAATTATGAAAACCTTTCGAATGTTGTGAAACACCTCTTTTGGCTTTCTCCCACGTACAGAGACCGGTAAGAGGTTTACTGTTATTTCTGCTTTTTCGAGATGGTAAGGCTAAGGATGGAAAGTTTTGTGCGGGTTTGGGGATGCATGGGAATGCGGACGGTTCAAGAAAGTCATGATGTCATAGGCTGAGATGAGTAGTGCTCATGGGGTTGTTCAAATATTGAGAGTAGGTTCATATCATTGCATTGAGAATGATCGAGTATAGATACTAACTGAAATGAATTCTATGAAGCTGTATTTAACTATGAAAGCATTCAAACGCCCGAAAGTCACTCATTACTTAGTATCAAAATCGCTCGTCTCCTTCAACCAGCTCTCCATGTCCTTTAAACCCGGATGTATTTTGCGCAGCTGCTGAATATCGGCACCGTACCCCTCAGCCGCGAACCAACTGATCATATGATCGAACTCTTTCATCGCCCACATCAAGGCACTTCCGAGAATCGAGAAGGTCGCCTTAAACGGAGTACCTGTTGTGTTCTGGATGGCTCTACTGACTTCAGCCGCATTTAACTCGTCTCCGGCGAGAGAGATTGCCTTGTGATTCCACTCCTCGGGATTGTCGAAGGACTTTGCTGCGAAAGCACCAATATCCTCTGTTGCGACCCATTGTAGCTTCTTGTCACCCATTTTATTCGTCAAGGCAGCTAGGAACACCTTAGATTGGAATTCAGGAGTCAGGTTGTCCATGAAGGCAGCGGGACGAAGAATGGTCCAACTCATGGCCCCCGCATTGTCTCGTAGGTGATGTTCGATCTTGTGTTTCGTTTGGAAATGCGGAATAGGTGTCTCGTTCTCCCAGCTCTTAGACTCACCACCACGGTCTACACTACTGTATACAAAGTGCTTGACGCTGTTCTTAATGCTCTCGTCGACGAGAGATATACCTTGGCGGATCTCCCCTTCGTGACTTGCTCCCTTACCCTGAGAGATCTGTACCGAGTATACACCCCAAATTGGCTCCGAACTAACTTCTTTAGCGGCAGCGAACAGGGAGGGTACGTCGTTGAGGTCGCCTTTGATAGGTTTGACGGAAGGAGATTTGGCAGCTAGTTTCTGAGCGCTGCTAGAGCTGGGGTCGCGAGTGACAGCGAGGATGTTATATTTGGTAGGAGACGAGAGGAGGGATTTGATAACCGCTCCACCTTGCTTGCCTGTAGCACCTGTGACAAGGATAACTTTAGACATTGTTTCAATTTTAATTTCGTTGGATATGTAGAGTTGTAGATGTCGTATTGAGAATTGTGATTGCTTTGGATATGTGGAGTTGTAGAGAAGACAGTGGTGTTGACAATGCTTCTTTTTAACCTTTCAGATACTGTTGGGGTAGTCCATGATATAATGGTTTCGGCATGACGAACTCCCAAAAACGCCGATGCGTTGATAATCCACGATTGCAGACGGGATTGTCATTAGCCCGGTCGTATGCATGTGTTTTCGCTCGGCAGGTTCTCCATATTTTGCGGATTACGGTAGCACGGTGGGTACAAGTTACCGATAGTCTGCTTAAACGAAACAGAAATCAGAAAGCCCTTACCTTAAGGTTATCTCCACTGCTTTGTAACCGAAGAGGCCGCTTACCTTATCTCCCGTCGGCGGGGCTACCTTCTACCTTATTACATATCCATTGTCGCGAGTTGCCTTCCCATCATCTCATCAACAACGTTACGTGAGGGCTATTCTGTGTATAGGGTAGGATCTGACTTAATATCGACCAGAGTTGAGGAGATGGGTTCTATAGAATGCTTTCTGTCTTTCTTTTTTTCTGTTTTTCTGTCTTTCTGTTTTTCTGTCTTTCTGTCTCACCTTCAGGTTTTGCAGATGAATCCTTCCCGTCCGCTTTAGATCTCGATCTAGCCTATTCCGTATTGGGTCTTGCTCTTCGCATTACGACCTCAAACTTAACCCGACAACAAGCTGAGGTATAAGACTTATATGTTATTCGTCGCAGTTACCCAGTTACAGTATCTTTAAGAAATGCGTTTTAGTAGAAATAATAGGCGCATATTTTTATGCGATATTACATGGAATTTTCTATAGAACTAGTACGAGCTTGTAAAAAGCTAGTATGTAGCTATCTCAACCTTTGCGAACAACCGAAACTTAATCCCTAATCAGACGAAGCAGTGTTGATGACTGCAATGGACACAATGATATCTAGCGTTGTGTCAACATCTACGGAGTATCAATATCTATCCCTTCCCACCGATCGATCATTTAGACTCTTGAAAGTTATCTATCACAACGATTCTTTCCCTGAGCTGAGCTACAGCCTTCATAATTTCTCTATTGATACTTGTCCTCCCTATAACACTCTTTCGTACACATGGGGTAATCCAATCTGTAACAGAAGTGACGATCTGGAGAGGAGAAGGGTCTTCATGAGAGGAGTTATTATATCTCATGCGATGGACACACCATTCTCGTAAAAAAGAACCTTGCAGACTTTTTTGTCTGATGGAAGGAACTCCCCGAAAGAAATATTGAGTGGCTGTGGGTGGATGCTGTCTGCATCAATCAGTCTGATCTCGAAGAACGAGCAACGCAAGTTGATCTAATAGGAGAGGTCTTTTTTAAAAGCAGTATCAGTCATCGTTTGGTTGGGTGCATCGGAACGGGGTGTGGAACTGACTCAGCAAGACCTCTCCAACCTAACGTTTCTTGAAGAGTTTAGAATAAGTCTCCCACCTCGAGATGTCCTGCAGAGAATCTATGATTTTTTTGGACTTTTTTGTATCAAGGACATGGTTTAGTCGAGTGTGAGTCGCCCAGGAACTCGCACTGGCCCGCCAGATGCGAGGTTTATGTGGATCATACGAACTCTCATGGGAAAATATGATCGAAGTTGGGTTAATCATGGACTATGCTCAGTGGTCGCAGCCTTATGTATCAACCAGTCCTAACCACGGAACATAATATTCTGTAGAGCAGCTCTTAGGACTGGCTTTTCTACGTCAAGTAATATCCCTAGATGGCAGGCACTTACCGGAAGAGGATGTGACACCATCGAGTGAGGAGCTCCTAATACTGATTACTGGTATGTGTATTCTATATATGCAGTACGGATGGCACGATCAATGTCTGCGACGGACAATAGAGATAAATTCTTCGCCCTCATCAGAATAGTCAACCAACTTGGCACGAGGGTATCCGAGAATGTACCACTCTTTGGTGCAAATTAGCTCTCTTCCGTCTAAGATGTATTTTTTTTCCTTTGTCGAAATCAGTGTAATCCGTCTTGCTTCTTTCATTCTCTCGATGGTGGAGGATAAATCAGAAAGAAATGTCAAAAACCTACCCTCGTGGGTCCCGGATTTGACTTGTAAGAGAGTTCCAGGAGACAAAGCCAACGTGAAGAAGGGGTTCGATGTTTCCCCAATTTGGAGAAAGGAACATCGAGGTTGTTCAATCACTGATAACATCTGGATTGCGCAAGGTATCCAGTTTGTCACAGTAGCTGATGTAATCGAGCCCGATTCAGACGAGTGTTGGGCGCTGACACTTCTCTACTTCTGCTAAACCTTTTCCTCAAAATGTTACCCGTTCACCAACCAATCTTTGGTCGAAGATCTTTGACGTACCTATACAGCAGATTAACTAGATGGATTGAAAGGAAATACTACCGTTTCCCTAGCGCCTGCTGCCTGTGCTGAGGAACTCAAGCTACTACTTGAGTACCAGTCCTCTCGGCATTATCATATGATCGAAAGTTCAAATCCAGATGCTGCTCAACAATTTCTAGAAGAAATCGAATAGACTCACGCAGCTCTCCTGTTAGATGAACACGACCAGAGCCTTCCATCTTTAAGAGACATAAAGGAAGTTATAAGAGCGGATTTTATCGGGGAAATCGCGGATACTCAAAAATCTGAAGAATATCCGAATTCCACATACGGTGTCTCCTTAAGCATAATGGGTGCGGGTCGAGGTCTAATCCGAACGCTGGTTGGATATATCGGACTGGGTCCCGACTCGGTCGCTATCGGCGATAGACTCTTCTTGCTTGAGGGCTCTATGGTTCCTCATGTGCTTTGGAAGTGTTCAAATCGCGAAGGGTATGAGTTTTTCGGTGAAGCTTATTTGCACGGTTGTAACCATGAAGAGATCGGTGCTTTAAAGGATGAGGTTAGGGGGGTCAATATTGTCTGATCTATATGACTATAAGCAGTAGTGTTCTTAACTATGTTGTATAGGTCTTGCTGAAGTCATGGAAGTTTGGTAATTGGTTCAGTTTTTATTTCATTCGGTAGTTCCTTTTGAGGTTAGGTAGCCCTTTTTTTCATCTCACTAGTCTTTTGTTGATTCGAATAGTAGTCTTTCCGCTAGGCCAGCAAGTACGCTCTATTATTGTAGAATCGGTCAAGTGCTAATCCACGACGATGGAATGTTGCTTCAATCTAAACTTGAAGGCATTTGCATGATCTATCCGATCTGGGACGGCGTCCTTTTACGCGGGTAGGGATGAAGTGTTTATGTAGGGTACACCATTGCAAGTACTCCATTGTAAAGTAAGAGAAGGAGTGGGAATATATGTGGTATAGTAAATCTAAACTAGACCGCCATAAATATCAGCAAATCCTAACAATATTCAACCTTTCTAAAGCCTTGATCTCGAAATCCGAAGGTTGCCAAAGTTTATCATATTCGAATCCTTGACAAAGTTTGATAGAGATATTCCTAAACTTGATTTGATCATGATCTTCTTGCTTAAGAACAAGTAAGCTTGCTTCGGTCTATTAAATCAAAGAAGATGGTATCGAGAGTTTGAAAGAATTGAGGGTGTATATCATCAGTTAAGTAGAGGCAAAAGCCAAATGATGAAGGAGTCCACCTACCTTAGAATTCAGGGTCCCGTAAATATGGTAAGAAAGAATTAAATGTTGTTATCTTACGGTATTCAATTCTACCTCTTAACGTGATACAATTTCGACTAATTGAAAGATAGATGGTATTCGTAAGAAATGTCAGATCATACTGCTGAATAAAGAATTCGAAAGTGAGATTTACGAATGACACCTCTTCATCGTACGAGTATGAAAACTGTAATGTTCATAGAAGAAGGGATAAAGAATGGTTCCTACCACTAATCTCCAACAGAGATGGTCTCTCTTTCTGGTGGGTTCAGATAACTCACAGGAAAAGCAATTGACTCCGGTCCAAAGCGACAGTCTCTCAACTAGGAAATTGGCATATCAATAAATTCATCCACCAATGTGATAGCAAAAATGGTTAACGGACTTGTCTCTGTCGCGTCGATAAGGTATCCGCGGAGCGCTTGTGGCGTTTGTGGCGCATATGAGAAGCGGCGCACCAAACCCCCCTGTCAGGGTTGAACTGCGCGGGAGCTCAAGATGTCGTGCACCCACAAAACATCTTTCTGCTCTGAACGCACGTGAGAAGAAGATGCTCTACGTCCTTTTATGATCATCTAGAATGCCAGAATAAATATTCCTACTGGTCTCCTCTTCTCTAAACCCTCCAACAATCAGCACAGCCACCGAGCGCATGACGAAGCTTGGGTTCCCAAGCTCAGTGATCTGACGGCGAGTTTCTACAAGTACTCTGTAGATATTGTTCGACATTCGAAGCCCTTCCTTAGATTTTCCAGATGAGAGACGGCGATGCTGGCCTCTCCCTCTCCTCCAAACTCTCCCTCTTTTAAGGGCCGGCGGAGAGGCTTCGCGCGGAGATGTGAGCGATATTGTTGTAACACCGTGACATACTTTCCTCTGGTCTTCGTTTATGGACTTTCAAGCTGGGCAGCTTGGGTACTCACACGGTTTAGATATGAACCCACGAGCGGGTTCTGGAGGGGTATGAGATACCACACTTTTGAGGCTACATTTGCTAACTTTAAGCTCTTCTAGGCCAGGTTGCCCCGGCTGTCAGTGTTATACTTTATCTGCTCCTGAACTGGTGCTACACATGCGCCGTGTTTACTTCTCCCGGGTCACCTCTCGATAGCATGCAAAATAATGGCTACTCCTCCCTTCCTTCAACCAACGCTCCGCCCCCGTTTACGTCCTTCACAGTCAAATCTACGGGGGATATCAGGTACTGTAAAAAGTGTCAGTGTAATAAACCAGATCGGGCCCATCACTGTTCAACATGTGGGAAGTGTGTGTTGAAAATGGACCATCATTGCCCCTGGCTAGCAACATGCGTTGGACTGAGAAACCATAAAGCTTTCTTGCTTTTTCTGATATATACGAGCTTGTTCTGCATCGTAGATTGCGCAGCTACTGGGAGCTGGTTGTACTATGAGCTTGCAAACGATGGCCGTTTCGAAGAGGCGGCAATGCCAGTGCACTATATACTTTTAGTAGTGATGTCCGGGATCATAGGGCTAGTCCTTACCGGCTTTACTGCATGGCATATTGTACTTGTCTGTCGCGGTCAGACGACAATTGAAAATCTAGAGAAGACAAGATATCTTTCCCCCTTACGACAACATATGCAACAAAACTTGGATAACCGCCACTACGTAGATGGAGATGTTGAAGGCCGCCCAAGTATCGGAGATCAGCTGATGGATATTCATGCCAATGCTCTCCCCGGCGTTACTCGTCCTGAGGAAGGTGTCGACGGATCTTCTTCCCCGTATTCTCCGGCTCAACAATATCTTCGACGAAGTTATGCAGATATAGAGCGTCAGCGGGAACGTGATCGCTACAATGATTACCTTGAGGAACTGGAGTTGGAGAAGCTTCCTAATGCATTCGACGTTGGCTGGCGCCGAAATGTTCAAAACGTGTTCGGGAAAAATCACTGGTTGTGGCTAGTTCCCATATCAACCCACCTCTGCGACGGCTGGAGCTGGGAAGCAAACCCCAAGTGGATAGATGCGAGAGAGCGTATGGCGCGGAAGCGAGACGAGCAGGTAAGACAGCAGAAAGAGCGCGAGAGGGCCGCGGGATGGGGCCGCGATAGCAGAAACCCAAGTCCCGAAAGAAGTCCTCCGAGAGTGACGAGACACTACTACAACCGACAATCACAAGCACCATCACCCTTACGATACGAGACTGGGACCTGGGAAGGTAGGGATGGTTCCGAAAGGAGGTACCTTAGTACTACCAGCGGTGTGCTCACACGGCCCGCTGGTGGGAGGCGGAGTCCTAATAAAGCAGATCAAATTCTTGGTCGCTCAAGAGAAGAATATTCTGATGGACCACCTGGGCTGGGAACACCGATGCAGTATCTAGGGCGTAAAAAGTACGTAGAGAGTAGTGATGAAGACGATTATGAAAGTAGCAGTGATGAGGATATGGATCGCAGAGCGGTGATTGAGAGGCAGAGATCTGGAGAGGTGAAACCAATGGAGACTACGAACTGGAACGATGTGCCTGACGATATGATTGGAAGCAGGAGGAAAGGTTCGAATCCAGGGGTAGGAAGGGGAAGAAGCAGAGGAAAGTCGGATTAGGAACAAGTACACCTATTGACCTTGTTCATCTTGATTTATGATTGTATAAGTGCATTGGATGGCGCCCGTACTACTAATTGACGGTTGATATAGCATTCTCTTTAGGAATTTGAAGATACGGTATTAACAGTTTCGCGATGGTACAGGTGAGATACCATAATTCTTCCGTACCTGCTCATCGAAAGTCGTATTATACCAATATTGGCTTGCTTAAAGCGAATTATAAAGGATTGGTTCTTATTACTCTAATTCACTGTTTGTCTTCCTGTATTCGCGGCCAAAATTAATTGTTTCCACTCCAGTCCATTCATAACCTGAATTTGCCTCATTCGTACCCCTAACGTACAGGCCAGAAGATCTTCATGTCCGGGTTTCTAAAAAGTCGGGCGCCGTCATTTTCCCTGTTTATTTATCTCGTGGGCGTACCATCGCTGGCCTACACGGCTGAAATGGCTCGCTTTCGTTACTGGTCCGCATGTGCCAAACCGTTTCCTGGTCAACGAGACTTCACAGGTACGATATCGGTTTGAAACTGATTTCTCGTGACCGAGCAAAATATGCTCAACGCGGTCGGCTTGCGTGACATCGTCTGCAAACGCGGAAGCTTCTCCACCACCTTTATATTTCTTCAAGTCTGCGCACCCTCTGATCGCTTCTCAACAAAACAACACCCACATTTCTTTCACGCTACACGTGAATCTCTTCTCAACACACAACATCATCTCCTTCAAGCTAATAATCGTACAGAAAAATCAATACAATGCCATCCTTTTTCTCAAAAATCACACAGCGCCTGAAGCACCGCTCAGGCGACAAAAATGAGCGACGCACGCGAGCAAGAACGCCAAAATTCACGAAATCTCGCTCATCAGAGCGAGTCCGAGAAGAACTTGAATATGAAGAATCTGTCCGCGAAAGAGCAACAGAAAGTCCCATGCCGACACTTCCTCCCGTTGCGTTCGAGCCATCGCTCGAAATAGATACGTAACGCGTACCTCGCTACCCATCTACCAACCTAATCACGGATGTTAGGCGCCAAACTGAACAATACAAAGCGAGCATGAGGAGAACCGGTGTGCCACGATTGTATGGCAATTTCAATAGCATGGCGTCCCTTTCAGCTCCCGATCTTCTCGAAAGCGACGTCCCCGTACAAGATTTTGCTGAGACAAGTGAGTCACCTGTCATTGAACGTTCACCTGAAATCCGTACTAATTTTGCTCAAGGTACAAAAGTTGTCAAAGTGGATGGTTGCTTACCATTTCCTTCCCCTGATAACGCTACTACACAAGGCTTTCCGTACAGCCGCAAACCAGTACGGGGAACTGATCCTTTCGGCAAAGCCGACACATCGCTTCCTCCGGCTCCCGAATATCCTGTGGAGCCGTACCGAACCCCTTCTTTCCCTGCGTCCCAAGTCAAACATGTGAGCTCACATGTTCCCATATACGTGTCCCTTGCGGGTCCTCCTGAAGACTCCCGAAACAGTCAAGCTGGCAAAGTGTACTGGGAGAAGACCAAACACCATGGTCATTTAGCCCGGTGGCCTGTACAGCTAGATCCAGATCTGGTCAAGGATACAATCAGGCCTTATCTCAAGTCCTGTGGTTTTTCGGATGCCAATTATAGCGTCCAATTCCTTGCCAGGGGTGGATGGAATAGGGCGTACACGGTGGCCACCACCGAACTCTCGTCAGGTGTCCCGAAAGAGCTTGTACTTCGTTTTATTTTCCCAGTCCAACCATGGTACAAGGTACACAGCGAAGTGGCGACCATGGAGTACGTCCGTATTCATACGAGTATCCCACTTCCAAAGGTGTATGCCTTTGACTCCTCGACCGACAATCCACTAGGGCTTGAGTGGATCCTTATGGGAAAAGTACGGGGTCGCAAGTACGCCGAAGTGCGCGGAAAGCTGGACTATGACACGAAACGAGCGCTGATCAAGACTATTGCGGACTGGGTCGACTAGTTATCCCGCATCAGCTTCAACCATATAGGAGCTATCTTTCGTGATTGGGACAAGAAGTCCCCTGATTACCTCAAATTCGGCCTGGGACAGTACATTGAGCCTGCATGGTAGCCAGAATACCGCCTTGAATACAGCGTCTACCGTGGACCATTCTCTGCTGTCGATCAGTACGTACGAAGCTATGTCGATATCTCCATGGCAGAAATCATGGACGAGAGACATAAAGGACGTGCGAGACATGACTTGGGCCTTAGCTTGGCTCGTTCTGCCGATGAAAACGCATGCGTCGCTTGCGGGAGCGTCTGTGAGAGACCCGAGCAAAGGGTCGAGATGCATCAGCGGTCCGATCGTGTCCGGATACAAAGAACAGCCAGAGCACATGAAGGATCAATGCGGGACTCCACTCCCAAGTCTCTGCGAAGCGGCGCATTTCACAGGTTTGCCAGAACACTACAGGCACATTCAAAGTATCATTCCTCTTATTTGCCCTCACCCACCCTTGAACACCTTCCTTTATCACTATGACATTTCCGAAAACAATGTTTTCGTCGACGATTCTGGCGCTCCCGTTGCCCTGCTGGACTGGGAACAGCTAAATGCGACCCATCCTGTAAAAATGGACACTCACCCTGTAATCATCGCCACAGAATACAAACCTGGGAACTATCATGTTCTTAACTACAAGCCTTGGACCGAGATTGGACCGAAGACTAAATCGGAATACGACTTCGAGTTGATCATTCAAGACATCGAGTTGCAGAAAGTGTTCAAGAAGCGGCTAGAGAGATTGCACTCGCCTTATTTGCAAGCCTTAAAGAAGCGGGATGATGACCTTGGTGAGCTTTTCGACTGTCTGGAGGAGATTTCTCGATCGTACATTGGACATGCTGCACATCTTTTTGAGGTTGTGAGGGAGGAATAAAATCCCGCGGTCCCGATTCAGTGAGAGTCAGAAATTTGTACAATAGTTCTAGTTTTCGCTCAGCATCAGATTCGGGTCGGTTGAAAAAGTTTCAGCATATCAAATCGGGTCGATTGGAAAAGTTCAGCAGATGTACTATAAAATACTTTCTCACTAGTCGATGGGTAGGGTTAGAAGACCACTTTTCACGGCATAATCTCATGTTACCGTTCTTTCCATGAAAGAATATCCACACCTGATTAATATGCGTGACAATGAGACAGAATTTGTGACCCCAGTTCCTACACTTTACCAAAGACACGTATCTTATTTCAGCTGAACGCTGTTCAGATACCTCCATCACTTGAGAGTAATGTTGACAAAACTCCATCCCTATCCACATCGCCCTTCATATTGCCCAATCCCCAATTAGACCGTACGCTGATCATTCCTGCAACAACAGCTTGCATATTCGACTTACTAACTCCACCTTCCTTCACCTTAGAACACAGACCCGATAACCTAACTCCCATCCCCTCACTATCTACACCCAATCCCCAAAATACCAATTTCATACAAGCCTTATAAACCACACCACCTCTCCTCCACACCCAACTCCCAATAACACATACCTTACTTACACGCCCACAACGCATTCAAGCCGCCACCATTCGCACAACCCTCAAAGATACGAATCCCCCAATGTTGAGTTCACGGGTTTCTGGTGCGATATCCCGTTCATTCAATGAATAGGCATACCCTCCAAGTAGCGATCTCTCGCACGAGTCTCATGAACAACGTCTCGAGGTCAATCTATTATTTCTCAGCGTCGCACGTTATTTTCAGCTATCCACATCCGCGCCATGAGATGAAAGTTATGGACGCGGAGCTTGTGATCGACTCTGGTCCTTTTTATCTACGATATGGTTCTACCGCACTGTGGTATTAACGTGGTTTGTGTAGCACGTTATATGTTACGATGAATGGTTTTAGGGTAGTAGTTTTATAGATAACGCTTTACTCGAAGTGAGTATTTGCATTTTCAAATTGGTGATGGTTAATAGGTCCATAAGAGTTTTAATATGGATTTGAAATCTCTAATGCAGTACCTAAGCATACTCTGGCTTTGGGCATAAAAGTTGTCGCATGAGGGTAGAAGTAACACTATGAAGGTATAGGACAGTATAACAGGGCATGCACGAACAGTACAAGTGGCGAGCGGGTCGATATATCTCCAGTTTGATATATTCGATAATGAAGAGAAGCATATATCATTGATCATTATCATCTATCATAAAGTTCCAGTTGTTTTCCATGTATTAAGGCTATGAAACGTGATACCCTGGGTCCGTTAGAAAAAAATATCTTTGAACAGCTGATTACTACTTACGGCTTTCGTCAAGCAACGTCTTCTCCGTCCAGCTATCGCGTACCCAATCTAGCGGAACAATACGTGGTATACGAGACCTTTTATTACAACATTAGTAGGACTACTTGGAGGTAAATATATGGCGACTAACGTTGCACGCTTCGCTACTTCCTTCCGCATATTGCTGATCCTCGAGCGATCCTCGCCGACTAATATATGTGTAATGCTCAAATCATCAAGAGAACCCAGAACACGACCTCCACAAAAAGTGATAATCTGGTCAGCTAGTTCAAGCTCAATATCCAATGGTTTTGTTTGTACCGGTAAATCTGTAACGGAGTTGGCATCTGCCCAAGGTTTATCCAGGTATACAACAACATCACGGAACATCCAGGCTGGAAGTTCCTCCGCATTCAGGCCGTTAGCTTCGACTTGCTCGACGAATTCTGATTTATCGAATGACTGCTCCAGAGTGGGCATAGTCTCTAGTAGAGTTCTCAACTCTTCTGCGGTTATATCTCGTGCGTAACTATCACCATACTCATCAACGCTGGCTTCAACATCTGCAGCGTCCTTCTCAATCGTACTGAAGGTATGACGTGGTTCGTACGGCAGTAAGAAGTTCCGTTTACCTATATCTAATTGACTCTGGTTGATAGTGTCAAATAGCCAAACAGGCCGTACGATTGTATACTGCTTTGTGCTTTCAACTGTGCGAACTCTGATGTTTCGTCGATCAGCAATGCATATCACATGTTCAGAAGTATTATGCGTCTGTATCAACCTGCCACCATTTGCCTTGACTATCTGCTCGAGTTCCGCTTTCGTTTTCTTTTCCGGCTGAGTTGCATCGGTGATGACATAAAATGTGAGTCCTTCAAAAACCTTGGTATTCGGCCCAGCATAAGGTGTGGTGACAACATCGTTGTGGCCTGATACCACAAGCTTCCGCTTTCGAGTAATCTTGTTTCTCTGCTTCCGACTGTCATCAATAGTGAATTGCTTTTGTTTGTGTTCTTGTTCTGCATTAGCTTTGAGCTGTATAAATCCACTCAATGTCAAAGCAGACTGCCAGTTCTTGTCAGGGCGGAGCTTCTTGAATCTCGGGAAGCGTAGAGTAAATTTTGTAGCAAATCGATCCGTATTTGCAACAGATGCTGCTTTTGCTGATACCACAAAGGAGTCTTCGGGCTTAATCCACTCATCAGGGGCCTCATAAAACTTTTTATCTCCTGCAAGAACAAGAATGTCGTTAGGTGGATTATTTCGATCGAACTTATGCCATTTCCCCTCTGTCTGGCCCTTGATTGTGTTGTAGTCGCCTTTAGTGAACCCACCGCCAACTTTGAAAAATGATAGAAACTGTGGAGGTGTTTTCGTTTCATCCAACCGGAGGCCACAAAGGAAACTTGAGAACCAGCCACCGCGACGACCACTGCCGTAGTACCCACCAAGGACGACACAGTCTAGCTCTTCACCAAATTCAGTCATATACTCTGGTTTAACTTTTATCCAATCATCATTTCGCTCATTGAGACGATACATGGACCGAGGATTCTTTATGACCAGACCTTCAGAAGCTTCCTCAACAACTGTTCGAAGTATCGGCTCCACTTCTGCTGCAGTTCTACCCACCGTATACTCATGAACTTCTAGCCTCCGATGGATACCATGACATGTGCAAGACCTCCCATCTTGTCCGTCGTGGTCATGGCGTTTGATGCTCGCTTTGAGAGCTGCTCTCCTATCGCGTAAGGTATAGTTCGATATACACTCATCGTTGAGATAAAGACAATCAAAAACCTTGAAGAGAGGCTTCTCCCCCGTAGAGTGAGGATCCTTCTCAGTAGCTATAGCTGCAGTTTTGAGTGTGCCGAACCCGACTATCTTGTCTAACTGCACATCCCAAGTAATCATTTCACCATCCAATATAATGTTTCTTACATCTTCATTAAAAGCATCTTTAAGATGCCACGTGAGAGCACCATTGTGGAAATTACTTCCGTATAGATAGGTGTAGTCTTTGGCCTTGCGTGACCAGAAATTGAACCTCTTTTGACCGTCTTCATCCTCAATCATGTGCAGTTGCATTCTCTCACCGTCAAGTTTCTCTTCAATCCAGAATGTAGGATCTTCATCAGTCATCTTCATTTTAGAAACCATCTTTTCGATTGAGTTCATCTGGAAAGCGGCGAGTTGTGGTTGGAAACACTGCATAAGTGTAATTCCCCGTACCTCGCCATCCAAACGAATTTGGGGATTATAGAGTTCCCAGCAGACGCGGCGTAAGCTGGAGGAGACGTTATATAAATTCTCAGCATCTGGATGCCAGATGTCGAAGATTGTCTTTTCTGTCGCGCCAACTTTCATTTGCCTTAAAACTATCCTAATCAGCCACATCATCTCTTCAGCATTCATTCGTAGAAAGAACTGTTTAAGAATCGGTTTTTGATCTTCTTCTTTGCTTCCAATCGAGAGCTTATCTAGCATTTCATTGACATCTCCGATGGTCATATCTCCGACATGAGAACTACTTTGGCGCTTAACGATGACCTCGTAGCAACGACCCGCAAAGTCTCCAGCCATAGCACTCTTAGCTTTCAAACCAGGCTGTTTCCAGTTAAGTAAAGCATGGCCATCTTCAGAATTACTGTCAATACCCATGATGGAAAGGATAAGCTTCGCAATAGTTTTCTCTTTTAAGCCGTACATGGCTCTATCCCGGTCTTTTTCCGGGATGATAAGTCGAAATGCAGGATAGATGTCGTTGCCGACTTCCTTCCTCCATCTTGAGATGAAACGCTCAATAATCTCCCTGCGCGATTCATGAGGAGTTAGGTTCTTCGGGCCATGGGGTCCTTGTTTTCTGCGCGCAATTACTGCGCCGATCGGCTTCTTTCTACCCTCATTCAAGGGGTTGAACAATGTTGTGAACAATTCATGAAATGGGAGCGTCTTAGAATGATTGCGTGGTCTATTAGGATATCTGATGAATTATTTAGTTACATTTTAGCTTGGAATGATTATTGAAAATTAAAAGTACTTCTCATCCAGCTCCTCAACGGATATGGGTCCCCTCAAGTATTGTCGTTGCTCCTCATCCACCGCATCTGCATCTCGCATTTCCTCATCATTAGCCATGATTGAAAGAGTTTGAGAAGCGAAAACATTGAGAAGGATCCGGGTGGAGGGACTCTTATACCTTTATACGTGATCTACACGGGGAATGAGGTGAGGTTAAAGGCAGCAGTACTGAGTACGGTTGTTCTAGTTCTAAAGGACGCGCTAAAAAGGAACGCGACAGCACGTGCTACCCCTCCACGCCGATTGCCGGAAGAATTCGAGCTACGCAATTTCAATTTTCCCCGCCATGTGAGTCTTAATTTTCTCAAGAAAACAACATGTAGCAACCAAGAATTTAGGTATCCGCACCAGTGTAGGATATCATGCCGGATCCAAACATTTCAATTGTCTTAGGGAGCCAATTCGGCGACGAGGGCAAAGGCAAGCTTGTCGATATTCTCACAGAGACAGCCGACGTCTGCTGTAGATGTCAAGGAGGGAACAATGCGGGTCATACCATTGTCGCAAATGGCGTCAAATACTCTACACGCCTTCTCCCAAGTGGTATGAGCGTCAAAAATCATAATTAGATATGCAAGTGTTCCTGACAACCCAATTGCAGGAATTGTGAACCCGCGAACCGAGAACTTCATTGGCACAGGTGTTGTCGTCCATATTCCGTCCTTGTTTGAAGAGCTTGATGGATTTCAAGATAAGGCTATGGATGTCTCAGGCCGCATATTCATTTCAAGTCGCGCACATATTGTGCTGGACCTTCATCAGCTTGTGGATGGACTCCAGGAGCAAGCCCTAGGCGAAGGGAGTGTTGGAACCACCAAGAGGGTAGGTCCTCACGCGACCTTGAAATCCTCAATGAGGGCGCTGCCATCCGTCTGGATGGTTTCATAGCTAACATCCAATATCGTATAGGGCATAGGTCCAACATATGCTTCCAAAGCTAACAGAAGTGGACTACAAATCCAAGAACTTGACTTGGATGCCTGGGATTTCTTTGAAGCACGATTCAGGAGATTGGTCAAGACATACCGTATGACGTTTGGAGATCTATTGTCCCAATATGACGAGGAAGGTGAACTTGCAAAACTCAAAGTGGGTACATGTATTTTCTGTCCCTTAAGATATTAGCTGATAGCACTAGGGCCTCGCACCTCGGGTGAAACCCTTGGTCGTGGATGCAGTGACCTGGCTGGATTCTCGGATACAGGCGGGAAAGCGAGTTCTTGTAGAGGGAGCGCAATCACTCATGCTTGATTTGGGTACAATTCCTCGATGACTAGTACTCTTGGTCCTTACTGATAGTGTTTAGACATGGGAACCTATCCATATGTCACATCCTCCAACTCTGGTCTGGGAGGTGTGTTTACAGGTCTCTCGATATCGCCTTTCCAAGTAAGGAAGATTGTCGGTGTTACAAAAGCATATCTCACCAGAGTGGGAAGCGGACCTATGCCTACTGAGCTGGAAGACGTATGTTTGAGGAGTATACTAGAGTAGATGTGAGACTGACAAGGTTCCTAGGAATTTGGAGAGCACCTTCAAAAGGTAGGTCAGGAGTTTGGGGTAAATACTGGCCGTAGACGTCGCTGCGGTTGGTTGGATCTGGTAATGCTGAAGCATTCCACGATGGCAAATCATTATACAACGTAAGTTAAGAATAGATTCCCTTCCGTCTCAACTGCTAACACACCAATAGGATCAACTTCACGAAACTAGACGTCCTTGACGGTCTTTCGGAGATCAAGGTCGCAACTGCGTATCAACTTCCCGACGGAACTGAACTTAGAACGTTCCCCGCCAACTTGAAGACTTTGGCAACCGTAAAACCGGTGTACAAGACCTTTCCTGGATGGACTGAGAGAACTGCGGGGTCGACTTCTTACAATCACCTTCCTCAGCAAGCGAAAGATTATATTGCATTCGTCGAGGAATTTATCGGTGTCAAGATCGGCTCTATCGGTTGCGGGCCATCACGGGAGAACATGATATTCAGACAGATCGTGTGAATAGAGTCCGCATACTGACGATTTCTTTATGTCGATCTAAAAGTCTTAGCATCCTGTGGAAGGGTATAGAAGGATAAGCGGAGGTTACTACTTGACATTAGATCTCCATTTTACTGTCAAAATGGGGTGCGGATAGAGATGTTAACTAAGTAGAACAACCAATGATATTGATGTTGAAATCGCGAACTCTATACCTAGTTTGTTTCCTTGAAAACACCAAGACATATCACCGCACCAATGAGAGAACGCATACACATAAGCATTTATATGGCTACTACCAGGGCTCTTACTAGGATTCGTCTTACAGAGCAAACGGTAAAAGTTTAGCACGGATGAGCTTAAACTGATTGTGTGGTATTGACCAGTGAATAGTAAAGGCTCAAGCTGCATACCATTCCTTGTGTCGATTGGAAGACAGAGTTAGCCATTAGGTCTTCCGTTTCATCTTCCTAAGCTCGAAACTCTTCCGGTTCTTTCAGTGTATTTACTATCCATTTCCAACCACCACTTGGGAAGCCCGAAGCAATGACCTTACCCCGAATCAAGGCCAACGGGATGGGACCGTAGATCCTGGAATCTCTTGAAAAAGCCTGGTTATCGCCCGCGGACCAAAAATGTCCCTCTGGGACCTGTACATCGTCAGCTCGTGTCCAATAAGATCTCTTCCCCACAATTGAAGACATAAATCCCACCAGGGCGGAGATGTAAATACCTGAACCATCACATCACTCCTTCCAGGTGTATCTCTCAGTACAAAATCTCCTGGCATCCCTATGACCCTCTTCATGACCATCTGACCCACCACAAGGGGGTTGTAGTAACTAACAACATCCCCAACCTCTATATCCCTACCGCGTCGGTGGTATTTCGAGAGGAGAACCCATTCTTCTTGCGCCGCTACTGTGGGAAGCATAGAGATACCACCGGTCAAGTTGATCGAGTATCCATAGGTTGAGACGACGTGAAGGATTAGAGAGAAGCCGGCAAATTTGCCTATGATACGAATGTGCACACGATACCAAGGTTCTTTCGGGTATTGGTTTGAGGCTTCCAACTTTTGCGGCGAGGGTTCGTTTAACTTCGGTTTGGGTTGCGGTTGAGGTTGCGCGCGAGGAACATTACGCTTGGTAGCATTGCTGGCGAAGCAGCGGAAGAGAGGACCAGAGCGCGAGATAGCAGGAGAGAATCGAATGGGCATTGTTATCGGCCCATCGGGACGCTATTGGAGCACAGAGTGCTTTTAATGAGTGATGACAATAAAGTTGTGATGGTTGAGACGTGACGGGAAGTTTGAGTGAGGCCAAAGCTCCAATCCTATCTAAAACTACACTCATTTGAACATCACTCATAATCCTACAACAACAATGACTGAATTTAGATCTAATGATGCTGCCATCGCCGAGCTCATAACATCTTACAATGAGTTGAACTTTGATAGTATCGATGAGCTTTCCGAAGAACCGAGTCCATTGGATTTTATGCGCTATGTAGCTCGAAACCGACCATTCGTAGTACGAGATGGTGCAGCTACTTGGACAGCTCGAAAGAAATGGAACAAAACATATCTAAAATCTGCCATGGGTGATTCCGATGTCAATGTAGCTATAACACCCTTCGGGTAGGTAATCATTCATTTCTTGTTCTTCAGTTCCGTATAAGAAAGAGTGTGGACTAGTTTGACCGCACTGAGTCTCTATCCCCTAATTGTAATCATTCAGTGATATACCAATTTGAAATTTATAGTCAATTCTATCGATTGTGTCAATTCATTTAATATAGTTTTAATATTCACTGTCTAAAAGAAACGCCGACTCCCCCTTAGAATTAGACTCCGGTGAACTGGTATTCGTTAAACCGTACGAAAGGGACGAACCCTTCAGTAGCTTTATCGACTATGTCAGTACGCAAGAGAAGGCGAATCAGAACGGGGACCGGCGCCATCCAGACCACGATCCAGATATTGAGCTTGCCAATGTAAAATACGCTCAAACGCGTCCGTCAATCCATTCGACCCATTATCCCCCCCCCTCTCCCCTCCCCTCTGACGAAGCCAGAAAACGATAATCTCCGCAACGAGTACTCAGCCCTCTTCTCCGACGTTCCCAAAGACATCCCCTTCGCACGCATCGCATTAGAAAGAAGTCCGGAAGCAATAAACTTCTGGTTAGGTAAGCGGCTTTACTCCTATTACACCCCTTACCCCCTTTTATCTCCCCTTCAAGCACGTTCTCACCACGGCAGGAAACTCCCTCACCACAACCGCCCTCCACAAAGACAACTACGAAAACATCTACGTCCAAATCCTCGGCGCAAAACACTTCCTCCTCCTCCCTCCCACCACCTACCCCTGCATAAACGAGCAACCACTCCCCTCCTACACCTACAAATCCCACCCGCCTCCCTCCATACCCCCTACTTCCTCACTAATTCCCGCCGTCCTGCCCTCACCCCTCCTTCTAATACCCACCCCCGACGATCCCCCGTCCTCCGTCCCCTTCCCCACCTACGATCCCTCAACCCCCTCCATTAGACCGACGCAGTTTTCGCACCTCTGCAAACCTCTACACGTGACCCTCGAGGCGGGCGACATGCTCTACCTCCCCGCGCTCTGGTTCCACCGGGTCTCGCAATCCGGGAGCGAAGAGGGTGTTTCCGTCGCCGTGAACTACTGGTACGACATGGACTTCACCGGCGCCTTCTACACCGCGTCTTCGTTCATTCGGACGGTGGGTCTAGCTGCTACCGAGACCGAGGAGGCGGTGGGGAAAATGGGAGAGAGGAAGAGTCAACTTCGTGAGACGGCAGAGGGGGAATTGGAGAATTGATTTCAAGGAGGAATGTAAGGATCAGGATCTCTATTAAGAGAAATTGGAGATGTAGAATTACGTACGTAGGGGGTATCTGACTCAACACCACACATGGAATCAAACCCACCCAATACCCATAACCCATAACCTGTAACCTGGTAACACCAACCAAACTCATCCATCTATATGTCCTTAAAACCTGTAACAGCCTCAGTCCCTCTATCCCCTTCTAACCTTAACCTTAACTCCCACACCCCTCACACTTGCCCAAACACTCTCACCTACTTTAACCGGCAACTTCCGCCCTTTCAGTCTCTGATCGATAAGCCACAATCCCACGACAAACTCCTCCCTCGTCAATCTCCCGATGCGTCGTTGGTCAACAAGGTTCCACACCTCCTCTAGCACGTGGTGTGGTAACCGACTTCGACACCATATATCCCTGACCACGAGATTGAGCACGTCGTTTTGCGCTCCTTCGATCATTTTCCGGTGGGTATGTGATCCTGGGGCATCGCCGTTCGTAGCGGGAACGTAGATATGTAGACCTCGGTTCGCCGCCCAGACGCCTTCATACCGCTTCCGCTCGCGCTCAGTGATGGCGTCCCGCCACCGCTTCCTATCGCCTTCGTGATGCTTATTTGGATGTTTGCGGACGATATATCCATGCTTGTGTTTGTGTTTCCTGCGATCTATATCGTCCCCGCTCGAACTATGCTCTTTCCTCAAGGTCTGCCTCAATCCTTGTCTCGGTTTCACGGGGCTAGGGGTACGCGAACGGAACGAAAAGTGATGATGATGTTCTTTGTGGTGGTTACGACTGCGGCTGTGCCTGGCTGGTAAGGGAGGTGGAGACTTTGCGGGAGACGGAAGACGGGATGTAGCTACTGAGGAGGCCACAATAGCGTTGGCCAGAGAGTCGCCAGTCATGTGTGGCTGGATCTGGCGTAGTGATTGTCGTTGGTAAGGGCTGGACGTAGATCCGGCCCGAGACATCTCGGCTGGTCTAGCAACATGGTTTGAAGGGGATGGTTTCAGAGTTGGAGGTTGGGAGCGAAGCCTCGGTTTGGCCTGTTGTGTTGTGGTTGTATCCGAACGCGCTAATTTACGGCGTCCTCGACGAGGGGGTGGTACAGCCGGTTTTAACTTCTCCGGAGAATTTGTTTCTGGAGCAGAGACGTAAGCTGACGGAGAATCATCATCAGAATCGGCGTTAGCCGGTTCAATGGAATGCGTAACAAGAGATGGTGGTGCCTGCCCAATTGACTTCTGTCGGACGGTTGGGAGTATGTTTTCGGGTTTTGGCTTTGGTTGGGGTTTGGAAAGGGCGTCGAGCTGGAAGGGTGCGGGTAGGGGCACAGGTGTAACTGCCACTGGAAGGGAAAATATGTATTGGGGCTTGGGAGTCTTGATAGGAGGCGGGACGCTTTTGTTCGTTTGTATAGGCTCTGTTCCTGTTTTCATACCTTTGGCGAGGGAGTTTTTCTCGAAGAGTCGGACTGGAGATGTGGTTGGAGATGTGGCCGTAGCATCGGTTGTTTGTAAAGCGTCTGTACCATCATATTTTCCATTCTGACTGTGACTAGATTGGACGGTAGATCTTAATTCTCGGTTATCCCGACTCAATGCTTCCAACTTCGCCTTTAAGTTACCCACTGTTCCCGAGGATGGTAAAACGTCAACGGCCGCTTCAAGGGGTGGACTGGATGCAGATTGAGGACTTAGTCTTAGGTTTGAGACTGGTGTGTGTCTAGAGGCAGCTAGAGCAGCCGCAATATTAGAGGGAGACCTGGAGCGACCGTTGCCATTGCCTGAAGGTACGCCTAGTGTAGATTCCGAAGAATGAGATACCCGTACAGGCGAAGATGTATAGCTGCAAATACTGCTTCCTCCAGTATTATTCCGGCGAACCACCCCTGATCCGTGTACAAGTGACGTTGTGCTTGAGGTGCTAACAGGGCTTCCTATCACTCCGGTCATGTTTGCCCTTCCGGCCTTTGACGCTGCAGCTAATGCACCTTGATTGGCCGAATGTGTATTTACGTTGGGTTTCGACTTGACCGGAGGTTTACTAAAGGCGGAGGAAGCTCCTTGAAGAGCCGCATTGTGTTCTCGCGCATTAGGCTGAGAGGGACTGGAAAAGGTAGATGTCCTGGGAGTAGTTGTACTGCTCATCGAACCATTTGGCTGATCCCTTCTGCTTCGGTGCGTCTAAACGAGCGTGGATGGTCAACAAGTGCATCTGAAAGCGAAAGTTTGACGTTGCGGATGGAATACGTATCGAAATAATATATACTAAGAAAGATGGAGACTTCAAGCAAGTATGGACGAGATCAAGGTTGAGGCTGATACACCAAACACGGAAGTTGGACGCGGCGGAGTCGCTGGGAATGCGGGAACGCGGGAAAGGGGAACGAGTCACGTGCAACTTATATTAAGGAAATATATCCACAAGTACCACAACGACAAAGGGGTAAACAGTTAGATGATAGAGTTCAGCTTAAGAAATCGTTCTAGGGCTGTTCTAGAATCCTATAAAGTGATCTACATCGATTTTCTATCTGGCCGGCCACTCCCCAGTGGGAGTATTACATTCTATTCCTTTCCAATTCTTTGATGAGACCCAAGGCCCTTACACCCTTTGAATGCAAGCGCAGAAATATTATCTCACCAACCAGAGGGAAAAAACAAAAGAGAGACCCGATAGGGTAAGCGTAGATACAAGAAGCATAGGTAACGCCGGGACATGCTCTGCAATTGGAACGCCAGGGGTGTCGCTACTTCACGATGAAGCCGCCAAGATGAAAGGAAGATTAAGAGCTGTAAAGTGGGGAGATAAAGTAGGTAGACGAATATTAGGTTCGTGGTAGTGATTGGAGGAATTTCTTCCCGAGTAGCAGCTTACTCTTACGACGTGCGCTTCTAGGGTGATCAATTAGAACTTGATTTTTGCACAACTTGACGGTGAATAGAAACTTACAACTCTTCTGGCTCATCTGTCGGGGTAGTTGATCGATTATTCGACTTATGACTGAGGCCAGTAAGATGCCTACTCAAGGACGTACGCATACCCGGATTCCCGTGCTAGAACAAAATTAGCATTAACGTTTCCCTTCAATTTCGCGGACCACTTACCCCGTCCTCGTCCTGAGGGTGCATAGCAGGAAGTATGGAAGACCCTTCGGAGCCCCCCAGATGCGGCGAACCACCCCAAGAAGTAGCATTTCCAGAATGAGTACTCGAAGTTTGGGAACCGGTCCGACTTATGACACTCCCACGTCCAGAGGCGAAAGATCGGCGTGGTTGTTCAGTATCGAGCCCATCTATTGGGCTGGCTTCAAACGTGCTGCTAGTCTCGCTGGCGGTATTCGAGGTATCGTTACTGGTGTGTAATAGAGTTGAAGAGTTCGCAATTTCTCTCAAGCGACTTTGTTGCTGTCTGGTCGGGCGATGCTGTGAGAATTTATTTCCAATAATCGCCCCGGTGTGGGAGATTAAAGCTTTGATAACGTCTTTTTTGAGCTGAAGGGCAAGGTCCAGATTTGACCAGGTCTTATTTCGGTATTCCAACGTCGGCATGCGGAAAACCAGGTCGTGCACATCTTCTACGTTGCGTTGACCCTTACCTTTATAGCTTAAACACAAAACCATGGTGGGAATCTTAACATAGGCAAGTGTCATATAATTGGATGCCCTTGTCATCATCTGAGTTAAGTCATCTGACCGTACAGTATTCTCTTTCTCTTTGCGATCTTTACTGGCGGGACGATTCAAGCCAAAACGTTTCGGCTTTTCTGTATCGGAAGACTTACTCGAACTTAATACCGAATTGGAGCGCATACTGGGTGGTTTACTTGCAGGCTTAAGACTTGAGGAATCAGCACCAACAAGACCAGAGCGCGAGGAGTGGGAGATTTCTGAATCCGCCCTGTGAGGCTGCCCAGCAAACAACCTGAAGTGAGATTCACCGCGTCCGACACGGGAGCCTAATCTGTTCTTTGACGGAGAAATTTTGGATCTGCTTGCAGGAAGATTCAGCGTAGGTTGGAGACGTAGTTCGAGTGATGCATGAGAACTGTCGGTACTGTTCCAGTTTGAGTTGGTGCTTGAAAGTTGACTATTTGTCAACGCAGAGTCCTCTTCGTCTTCTTCCTCCTGCGCCGGAAGCATATGCCTGATCATGAAGGGGGAGAATGTTCCGCCCTCGAATGCGTTAGAACTAATTCCGGGGAAAATGTACTCGAAAAGCTTCTTGCCAACTTCACGCTCAAGTTGTATTTTCAGGGGAAAAAGGTTGACTTCGAAATGTTCCAGGACAGGTATGCCACCAATGGCTTCTAGCATGTACCAGTGCACTTTCAGCATCTTCGCGTCCCTGCTTTCATGATATGGCATGCTACCATCAAAGTAAGGCGTAATCATCTCAGGATAAGTTGCGTTCGGAAGCAAGTTCAGCCCGTGGATACGGTCGATCTCCACAGAGTTGAAATTTGAACCGTCGTTGTTGTCAGTGCGGTCATAAAGAGCATTCTTCAGTTGGAGTTCAACCAAAGACTCGTTTCCCTCACGAACTAAATGCCATACGATTTCTTGAGCACCAATATTCCATCGCAATAAACCGTTTGATTGGGCACTCTGGCCTCTGTCTTCAATTTTGCGCTGAGAGGTAGTAATAGCTTTCATCATGAAGAAAAGCTCGTCTTCGCAAGTCGCCAATTCTCGTTCCATTACTACTCGATCTTTCCATCCTTGCCGGTCAAGGTATCTCTCATTGACTTGGAAATGCATTTTTATCTCCTCTAATTGACGGATTCTTTCCTGGAGCGTAATAACCAACTCAGGGGCACCTGTTAGATCGCTAAAGTCAGACGCTAACATAATCTTCTCTAAACGCTCGCTTCGGGTTTTCTCGAGAGGCTCATTGTATAAGAGGAGATCTAAGACGATGATGTACATCGCAAAGTATTGCGTCGAATCACAGATCGCCCGAACATGGGGAAAGTCAACCCATAAATGATCAATACGATTCTCGGCATTGTCGGGACAAGACGCGTGTCCTGAGTTGGTGTTCGTAACGTCGTCGTTATATTTCAGGCGGAGGGTGTTATACTTGTCATATCTTAGACTTGCTGATGTCCTACGGACGACTCTGGAGAAACCATATGGATTAGTATCAAAAATGTACATCACTTCCATCGGTACCCAAGGCGGCCATAGAGATCCAGCCGGGGTGCCCCAACGATTGCCTGTGTACATGTGGAGATATTCTGTTGAGAACGTTTTTGTACTTGTAACGAAGATTTGGAGGCTATCCATCGTAGCAGAAAATCTCCGTTGCACAAGGCCACTAACATCGTCGGTTACTCGGTCTTTGTCCATGATCTGAACTACCTTGAGTTGTATTCCTTTGGCGGTTACTAACACGGCAGATTTCGTATTCTTTTCGCTTTGTAATTGAATTTGAGGTCCTATTAAACGCACATGGTATGTATTCTGCGGCGTAAATTCTTGCGAGATGTCCTTTCCAATATCCGCCGGGGAAGGTTTATCACCTTCCACGTCCTCTGGGTCATCTGCATTAACGAACTTCTTACCGTCATCGAGTAGCTGCTGAACTCGGTCCTGAACGTTGAGCTTGTCGTCGCCATTGGCGCAAGTTGGGCTTATCGTCTGAGAGACAGGTTGTGAATCAGGTGCTGGTGGACCGTGTTTAGCTTTGTTCTGTTCTTCAACGATGTCTAAGATGAACTTGACGGCTCTTCGTGACATGTAATAAACGAAACCCCTGCGTTGACTGACTTGGTGGATGTATCGCAGAATGATATTGCGAAGAGGATTGTTCCACTTCAACTGTGCGTTATGGACGATGAAGCGATTGTTGAAGTCGTCTATGTAATCTTGTAGCGGCGCGGAGTCCATTCCGCTTATATCTTGGTCAGTGGGATCATACTCCTCTTTTGCCTCAAAAAACATATCTTCTTCAGCATCTATTTCAGGTACAGCTCTACCATTGCCAGATTCAAGTCTATCCTTGAGGGTCTGCAACATATTTTGTAGAAAAGCTTTCTTCTTGTGAAGTGTACTATTATGACTCTCAAGTAGATCGGCATGCTCTCTTTTTTTTGGATCTTCTTGTGATTCTCGAATCATTTGCAATTCCAACTCACCTAGAGTGGTTCGGTTATGCGACATCTGTTCTTCGATCTTTGATAGACGTTCTTTAACAAGCCCAATCTGGACCCGACGTGGGTCATTCCTAGCAGACATTACGCAGTAATGGGTAGGTTCATTTCCGAAAGGACTCGAACGATTAGGGTCACCGTGTGTAATATCCTGATGATCAGTCTGACGGAAGTAGGTAAACCTTGGAGAGTAAGCAAGAGGAAGGATTTGGGTCTCTGGGTTGGATTCTGCAGGAAGGATCCAGTCAAGTTCCACGAAATCATCCATATCTACCCAGGAAAAATCGTTATCAGGGATGGTGAACCGAGAGAGGTCGGCCGCGGGAGCTGGTTGCTGGTAAAACGCGATCGTATCATCTGTTTCGACATCAAGGTCAGCGGGATTGGTCCCCGCAATGCTCGCGGAGACAGCTCTGATATCTGCTGAAATGAAGTCGACCTGAGCTTGATTGATACGCATGCCAGTTGCTCGGCTTTCCTTGTCAGACCCTTGATTCATAGTTTTGAATTCCTCGCGGCGTTGATGTAGGTCGAATATGAAGCTGTCCAAACGTATTTTTAAGCCAGTTGCAGAAACAGTACTCTGACTATACTCCTCGGGGTCTTTGTGTTTATAGATGTGACTCATGAACAGGGGCGAAAGCAAAATATTGTATTTGATGGTTGCGAGGTGTCTTCCGAATTTCTTGCTAGATTTTTCTACACCTGGAAAGAGTTTGCCTTGACGTATCGGAAGAGCCATTGCCCCTGAGAACATTGACCACCAGCTGAAGAAGTGGCTAAAAAAACGCGGCGTGAGATGGACGCTATTGTAATTTGACGACTCTCGTACAACCGGTGACGACCAGTCTTTGTCCACTGGGGCTGCGATGGCAACTGACATGTGAATATGGTGGCTCCTAAATCCTCTAAATGCATCATAGCCCTAAAGTGGAAATTAGTAAAATAACGAGATATAATGAAGGATTTAGTTTTGCCGTACCTTTCCATCGGTACATTCAGCGTGGCGAGGGTTTTTGAGTACTACGTTGTAATGAGGTGTAAAATCGAAAGAACGTCCGCCATTATCCAGGTTTCGCTCAAAAACAAGTCCAGCGAGCCACTGTACTTTTCCAGAAAGCTTCATGATGGTTTTCAGGAATGTCGCACCTGATCTGAAACTGGATGTGCTTGATGAACTATGAAAGTCTGAGCTCTCTGTGTCATATGAATGCCGCGCGTAATGGGTCAAGTCAGGAATCGCTAAGATATATGATCCGCTGTTAACAGTCATAAATTTCCTTGGATCATCCTCCTGGGCAATGTTCCAGCGGACATCGTTGCGCCAACACATTACAAATCCAGCACCTTGTCCAGTTACCATGTAAGGGTCCCGTGAACCTATAATAAACTTAGGTACTAATCAAAGGAGAAAAGAAGCATGGTAGATTACCTTTCAGTATCAGATGTACATCACCATCCCCTTTCCAAGCGACATTGATTTTGGAATGGAAAGTTAGTCTGATCTTATCCCAGAAACCAACACGTTCCGACGGATCAATTGCGGGTTTCGTGAATGCTTCGATGACTTGCATCATATCCTGGATAGCCGGTTGGTAGGAAGTACCCCATGTTATCCTTGTGGGATAGCTGGTGTTGATTTCGACTTTCATGTCGGAGTATGTCTTCACAGGAGAAACGGTGCGGCTGACAGTAACCTGAAGACCAGCACTCTTTTGACCTGATTCATCTAATCCAGGTGGTACTACAACGATCTGAGCATGGCGCATTGACTCAGTATTACGATATTCTTCGGCAATAACGAAGTCGGTCTTCAAAGATAAACTTGGTGATCTTGGATGTTGGCCTGGACGAATAGCTGGTACGTGTATCAAAGGTAGCGGATAGTCTCGTAAGGTAATCCGACACTCGCCCATACTGATTTGAATGTTCATCGGGACGAGAAGGGAGTATTGTGTGTCATGCGGAATGCCCTTTCCGACACGATGAAGGTACTTACTATACTCGGATAATGGGAATGAAGGTTTGTCAATCAGAATATTGACATCGCTAACTACGACGGCCACGAGAGCTGGACGTTGTGGAACCGCTAGGATGTTCTCATTGTGCTCAACGTCATCAGGGAGTTCATCAATACCCCAGAAAATAGAACGAATGTCCTTCATCGCCCGATTCTGAGATTTCAATCCATGGTCAATTCGCTTCTTCCAACTCTGCGCATTAAGTTGTTGAAGCTTGTCCCAGGCTTGCTGAACAGTCCGCTTTGCACTAGTTCCAAGGCCACAGATACCCTCAACGTCGTAACGCATCTTTCGACCTCTACTTCTACTAGGACGGGACCTTGTTGTACTACACGAGTCCGAACTTTGACTCCGTCGTTTTGAGACCTCCGGGTTTCTGCCTCGATTACGATCTCGTACGTTGTTGGTTGACTTCGCACGGAAACGAGAGGAACCCCGTCCCCTCTCATATTCTCTCATTTTCCTAACTTTCAATTTGAACATCTCTTCCCTTGCTATCCTCTGCTTTTGTTCGAGGAGGCCAAGACGGTATATGGCACCGAGCTTCCATTCGAAAGAGCCATCTTCGATTTCGAAGAGCAGTGCGTGAGTGCGTACCGAAATTTTTGGCACCCGCTTCGGGCCCTCGGACTTTTTCTCGAGAATATCCACATCAGTCTCCGTTCTGAATCTGTGATGCAACTGTTCAATTGTTTTTGCTGTGTTGACCAGATTGTCAATGATCGTGTGAACAACAAGCTGATGTGGAACTCCAATACGAATCGCGTCGGCGGCCAAATCCATGGAGTTATCTTCTACAAAGCTCAACCCCTGCTTGCGGCGGGATTGACGGAAGTCAAGCCTTGGTCCCTTAAGGGTTACCAAACGGCTCCAGAACCGTTTTAATCTTGGAGTTTCTGCGTACAACCTCATGAGCTGTGCTCTGGCAAATGGAGCGCTCCACCTGTGCTGCCCGGCCTCTAGACCATGAATATGAACCATAACGGGAGGGCCGGAGGGCATTGTAGCTTTGATTTGAACAAACCCAGCTTTAAAGTCGTACGAAGTCAGTTCCCGTTTAAGCAATATCTCTCTGCCAGGGCCAACTTCACTTGAATTCGGTAAGAAGAACTGACTAGTACTTCGCGAGGAAGACTCGCTCGAGCTTGGTGACCCTGGCGGTCGCTGAAAAGTCTTCCGTAATACCATAGTCGCGACTCCAATAGCGAAGTGGCGATACAATGAGTAATGGAAGAAAACTTCTTTCGCATAAGAGTTGATATGAAAAACCGGGCCCTGCTTGTCCGTTGAGGTTGAAAAAGCAACTTCAAATCTAGGAAGAGATACGAATGATTCAGGCTCGAAGTTGTCTGCAGACTCAATGACAAAACCTTCTAAACCCTGAGTGTGTATTGCTAGCCGTCTTCCATCACTCACACTACCCGGGATCCTTCGCGGTGACGTCGGGGATTTGGAACCGATGAAGGCATCGTCCCGCTGGATGGATCTACTAACCCTTCGTCGTGATACAGGCGTCATAGTTACGTCGTTTTTGTCAGCTTTATATTCCGCATCCCATGACTCCAGATGTAGTTGACATCCTCGAGCGTGTGGAGATACAGCAAAATCGATTCCTGCGACGTCAACATTGAAATCTGAACCCTGTAAATGAACATGCAAAAGCCAAGCAGGCAATTTCCTAAGAAAGTTGACTTTCAGTCTATCGGCCTGGGCGAGCTTCGCCTTCGGGGTATCTCTTCGTAATTGTGCTACGATTAGTCGAACACCTTCGCTGATCTCTGGTCGAACTAAGTAAAGAGAGAAGGTTTGGAGATTGGCACTGGCGTAAACAGCTACATCTGGAGATGCAGTAATCTCAAGTTTAACTTCAAGACTATCAGTAAGGAGGAGGTTGTGCTTCTCTCTCGCATCTGTCTGGTAATATAGTTGATGAGAGAGAACCCGAAGGTTGGACACTAAAGAGTAATGTAGCTCTTCTCCCGCCGAGTGTGATGATTCGACATCAAGAGATATTGAAGACATTGCAGATATTAGAAGGTCATATTGGCCATCGTCCCGTTTGTTGGGGTCCATACATGGTAACGATACTCGAATAACAGGTTCATGGATCGAAATTTTGATGCTAGCCTTTGGGAGTAACCGTGAAATTAGTTTCCGCTTGCTACGCGTCGTGCTCACAGGTCGATCCTGGTGACTTTGTAAAAGTGCTAAAACGAGAGGCAAATGGCCTGGATCTAGGTCAAGTGATGGGGAGGTTACCACTAGATTAGCAAAGAGAATATTCGCGTTTCTCTCTGCTACATTTTTGCCATCCGAAAACTGAATGGTCTTGGACGGTAAAGTCGTCTTCATAGTTGTAGTCGCCATAGGTATGTATAGCAATCGTTCTGGATGGTCTTGGCCATCATCGATCCCGACCGAAATTGCAATAGCTGCAATTAACGCTTGATGGGCAATATCATCTCGAGAGAAATACATAACGTGTGCGGGACTTTGAGGATCTAAGCGAAGAAGGTCCATTCCGAGTTCCTTCATAGCAATGTTTAAGTATACGGGATCTGCTGTCTCCATAGCGCCAATACGCTTGGTAAGGCCAAAGAAACTGACGGCAAATTGTATTTCTTGTATACCTCGCAATATAGAGCTAACGAATTCCCTGGAATCGGACACCGTTTGTACAATATTTTCCTCCCGGCTGCCTGGTCTATCCAGCTCCCCTACAACATCAGCGAAAGAAATTCCTCCAGTACTTGATTCCGGTCCTCGTCTGCCATAAATTGCTCGGCGCTGCTTGATCTGTTCCATGCAAAGGTGGATGTCATCATATGGAATGCTGAGTCGGCCAAGTTTGAGTGCTATGGAAGCATCTCGAAGACCTTCCAAATCCGTATATAACAGGCCATGCACATTGAGGGTACAGTGGTCCAAGATTTCGGTCGAGTCATTCCCTTCTGGTGTAAAAAGAATACTTCGTACAGTGAAAATCCATTCCGCTGGTCTTTGCTCGGATTTGGAGCGCCTATGCTGAAATAAACGACTGCGGTCCACTGTCTTTCGTCGCGTATCTACGGCCATAGTAAAATTAACTACCTGAACTGATCCTACCTCAGAAATAACGAAAGTCGAATTCGTAGAGACCAAATCGATAAGACGTATCCATTGTATCTTTCGGTGTAGCCTCTTGATCTTTTCCTTGACTTCCGTCAGCTGTTTCCAGGTTTTACTACGAGGAATATCCTCAGGCTCGTCACTATCTTTGTGTTCATCTTCAACAGGTCCTTTCTTATCTCTTAGTACAGATTGGTGCTCAGGAGAGCCATTTGCCCAGTTATGCCAATGCGGCTTCTTATCCGTTTTGCGAGCCAGCGCCTTCAAGTCAACTGTGACCTTCAGCTCTGTCAAGACAATGCTAACCCATGTTGGCTGCGCGAACGTCGGTCGATGTAAACTAAGCCCAATTCCACGAATATCAATCCTAAAACCATCTTTGGGAGTATACGATATGCGCCGGAAGCCTTGTATTCCAACTCTTTGAATAGAGATCCCAGTGATTATTCGTATTAAAGCGAAAACGACGAAGGAGGAGAGGTACAGTAGGATGACCACACCAGCTATGAAAGAAGGGCTGGGAATAGCCATAGCTTTTAGGGGGCGATGGGATTGTATATCCGCAGCAATCCTCAAAATAGACTTCGTTCACCGTTCGTCGTGCGAATGGGGACGCGCCGTTGTCTGACCACTCGCCCTTTCATAACTGTACGCGGTTGATAAAGTTTTGCTTTGTGAAGGTCTACACGTATGCGGTTGTAAAAGGATAGCGGAGATACGAGAAATGGACCGCTCGGATGATGTTTTGATTAGGTCGTGTAGCTGTACGAATGCGGTATGACGTCTCTAGCGGTAGGGCACCCGTTCTATACAATCGGATATTTGTTCACGAGAAAATGAGAGTACTAGCAACAACATCAGTACAGAAATACCATCTGTCTATTCACAGTACAGGAATCTTGAATTCTAAACGGCCGGTTCCGAGATAGAGTACCCGAACCTATGCTGCCCAGCGTTCTGGCTCATGGCTGGCTTGGCTGACCGAGATTGCGGAGTGCAGACACGGGGCAGGAACTGAACAGCAGGTTACGGAGCGCCATGGATAGTTCTACCACTGTGGTAGCTTCGTATCCCCTTTTTGTCAACTCCTTCCCTTTGATTCTCATACGGAATCTCCATCACAATCTCGCGACAAAGATAACGTTTGAGCATAAATATCCCTCTCCTCCACTCGGGTTATCCTCAAGACAACTGAGCTCTTTTACACTCAATATTTAGCAACAATAAAGCCCCCAACCCCCCGTGAGCGCTTCTACCAGGTGGACAGGATAGCTCGCCAACCTGCAAAATGAGGTACTTCTCCATCTTGTCGTCCATATCCCACAAAAGGATTTAAATACCAATCGTGATGGTATTCAGTCATCCTACCATTAAGGACTAAATGTTGGATACATCGACTATGTGCTTCCGAAAGCTTGGATGCGAGACACGACGTATGGATTCCTACCCAACGAAGAGACTACGTACCGAAAACCAAAAGTATATCTGGAGAAAACGAAGAAGTTGACCCGGTAAAGAGGCACGCCTATTTCCAAGCCGTTAGTGGCCAAAACCGCTTCTGTTATAGTTGAGTGAGCGACTAGAAACCTACTGAGGGTTATATGTTTGCCCGCAAACGGTCAATGAAGCGGCGATCTAAATCGTCTTTTTCAGTTGGAAAATTTCAGAAGCTCAGTAGTAGGAGCAGCAACACGTCATTTTATTCAAAACCATCTATCATGAACCCAAATAAACCGAAAGTAGAGAAGATTTAAGGGAACATAACTTGTAGAAATGCACCATCTACCAAGATCTTTCACACTCAACTAACAATACTAGGAACAATGGAAATTACAATAGAGTGAAGATAAGCTCCTATTAGTCTTTCCCTTCGCGAAGAAGGGGTTCTCTAACCGGTAAATATATAGCTTCCTCTTTTACATTTATATTACCCCTTTTTCTTTTATATTCCTTTTCTTAAGCTAATACAATAGCACAGTAGTAATATACAAGTACGCGTAAATATGATAGTAAATTCTACTCTCCGGGAAGACTTACCTTCAAATACTCCTACTTTAGTAAGATTTTGCTGAGGATTTAAGGAGATACACCAGATATTCGACGAACTCTACGCACGGGCATGAATACTAACGTAGTTATTGGAATAAACGTATAATACAACGTGTAACGAGAATATATATACAGACTCTATCAAGCTATTTAGTAGTACTAGTACTGCTACTGCTACGGTAGTTACTGCCACTGGTGGTAAACGACTTCAGACACCCGACGGCGTTGACACGGTATTAATACCAAACCGCCAGTTTATACTAAGGGAAGCGCCTTAAACGACATTTGCATGATTATCTCGTGATAGATATTGTTTATAAAACGATAAGTATTCGCACTCGTTAAGTTCCACGTAAATTTCAAGATATACGGCTTGAAACGTTTCTATGATAATTGTATAGTAGCGGAACTTTATTGACATTAAACGGTAGTAACGCAGCTGTACTGACATCAAAAGGGAAACCCCCTCCCCTCGCTGAGGTAGCTCCAGGTACAATACAAGATAACACTTGTCAGATAATATCAGACATCTGAGGTGAAGGGTACTGATTTGTGCTACTCTTTGCTGTGAAGAGACCACCAAACAATGCACCGGCCGCCTTTCCCCATGGAAATTCTAAACGGGCCTCTACTGAGTCAGAAAAACCTATTTGGGAACCACAATTGGATGCAGTTGTACGTCCTGTTCCGCCATATAGATTGTCAAGCATTTTTTAGCGGATACTCGACTTGCTGGATTGAAACTCCTATATTTGCTATATTCCTGCCGGCCTTTGCAACATTCAGCACTGCATGAATTATCTCGTCAGCTGATTGTACCCAATACTTAAAGTTACCCAAGTTCATTACATAAGCTATAGTTGCAAATAGAGACCATACATCCGCCTTAGGGGTCTGTGGAAATCCCTTATTTCCTATTATTTCGGGTGCCATAAACCACTGAGTCCCAGTACAGGTTACCGCGCAACCGATGATGTTACACTGGCCGAAGTCACCAAGCGCAAGGGAATAGATAGGATTTCCTCTAGCTTGATGTACTTGACATTTAAAAAGTATATTATCCGGCTTAACGTCTCGATGGATAATACCCCAATATGCGAGGTAATTAAGGGCTGGCAGCATTTCAAAGAGGAGGGTATCATATGACTCTGGATCAAGGGCCATTCTTGCGACGGTCCCGTCGTAAAGCTTCGCGAAAATTCCAAGGTTGTTCCCTTCTACAAAATCTACGCCGATGAACTTGATGATATTGTTCTGTATTTCTGTTAGTGATACTGAATTATAGCATGCACTCATTCCGTATTGATGGTTCTAGCTTATCATACGCTCATTTCAGTATCCTTCTTTCGATCCTGGCACTCCTGGGTTACTGTACTGTTGCTGAAAATGTCCCCTGGTTCTGCTGTATCGAGTAAGGTAGACTCTACGGACGTCTGCGGTATGTACGAACACCCCAGCCATAAATACGTTGACAGCTGCGGTATTTCAGAACCAAGTTTGCTCTATTGGATGTATAGCAATCGTACAGCAACCGAAAAGTGCCAAAAGAGGAGAAAACCGGAAGAAATTTCCGATAGTATTCCACGTATTTACTGGCGCTAGAGGATGGCCTGGATATGGGAGGGGGGAAGTAGAATAGTAAAATGAAAGCTGAGGATATGATACTCACGTAGTTATTTAAACGTAAGGCTTCACACTACACGCTAGAGACATTCCGACTTGATTCTCTCATTGGAGGTATCGATGACCTTGTGTGCGAGCAGTTGTCCAGAATCGACGCCTACGATCTTGGAGACCGATTCGAACGAAGCCTGACCAATTTTAGCTTTAGTGTAATATCGAATTGGCAGTGTCCGCTCTTGGCCGCTAGAGGTACGAGACCGTTCCAGAGGTCTCGGTAAGCCACTAACTTCTCCAATGTCCTGGGTGCGGGTATGTCTCCAGGAAGATATTCGAGGTGTGCCGTACTTTTTGATTAAATCTATTCAATCTTTTTCCGAACATACCCAGTGGATTGTAAACTGGTACTGATCACAATCGGCACCACCAAATCCGAACCTGGAATTTACTTCTTTCGATACCACGACTTGGCGGTCGCGCCCTGGTAGGAATGGTGTTGCATCCTGATCAACAGTCTGGGTTGACATGTTTTCAGACTTGTCTCAAAGGATAATCTCATGCGTTTCGCCATGGATCTCAAAGGAGCATTGAACCTGCGAGAGCTCTGTACTTTCGACAACGACATTCCCGGTACGCCCAATCGTTGCTAGAGTCAAGTTGGACTGTGATCCGGTAATTTGAAAGCCAATGTTAATTTCACGAGCAACATTTGTTGCGTTCAAGAAATTTCGAACGCCAGGGTGTGGTGACACGAGCTCACAGTTCTCAGGATAGTCGAGTACGGTATTTGCTACGTCGTTCATTGGTATGAGGGAAAAGATGGTCAACGGGTGTAATTCATGAAGCGCCATGGTTGGAACTCCTAGTACTCTATGGTTGTTCTCAAAAGGGTCTCCGAATCTGATGCCTGTATTAGACCAAAGTTTACAACTGACTGCGAGCTTTACGGACACAGTTGATATACCAATTAACCGTACGGTATTTCCAGACGCGTCTTGGACTCCGCCATACACACAGTGAGCTTGCCTATACTGTACAATGGACTGCAGTCTGTACTGACATCTCATACAGTATCCCCGAAGAGTGATAAAGATACACAGCGCCGCTCAGAGAGGGAAAGATTTTTGTTCGGGATAGAACTGGACCATTTGAAGTTTTGAGGATGCCAGTCACTGAAGATGGTGGCCACAAAGAACATCATTGTAAAAGGTCTACGAGCTTTCCACATAGAGCTACCGCAAGATGAACAGACGAAATCGTTTGACCACCACCAAAGATGCATATTAGGGCTGTTTCAAAGAACCATGACTGGATGACGGTTCCTTTCGATAGGCAGCATTGCAACAAGGTGACCTTTTAGCTTTTGCCTTTTACCCTTTCCATCACTGTCTTTTGTGCCTTGCCCGATCAAGACACCCGATGGAATGATCCAATAGTCAAGACAGTATGATCGGTGTGGTATCATGGATGGATATCTAGAAGGTGAAGTACGAATAGCAAACAAACCTCTAACGGGAAGGGAAGGCAGGTTCCAGATTCGGTCTTGGCAAGCAGCATTTGAGCACTAACAGGGATTTATCGGAGGCGCCATCGAGACGGGAAGGGAGGCCTAGCCGCTTACGTGTCTACCTATCCGACCCGTGCCCGACGGGTTACCTTAGTCAACACACCCCTAACTTTATACTCATTCTGTCATTTTTCGCCGACTGAAGCCATGTCGTTCCATTCCCAAACTCTTAAGCAGCTTTGGGGAGCCCGTATCTAGGATTCTTTAGACCCTCCACCACCGTACTCACCCCCGGATTGCCTATACTATCCGTTGCTGAGCATAATCTAAGGCTTTTCAAGTCTTTACCTGATTATCAGTTCAACGCACAGGTGAGAAGAGCAGGGGTCCGGCTAGCCAAGCAGATGTATGAGGAACGTTACGGGCGGAAACAGACCTACCCAGGGACGATACACTTGACCTTAAAGAGAACGCTGAGAATCTTGTTCGCGCACAATGGGTCGAGCAAGTTATTTGGAGAGAGGAATGTGATCCTCCCTGGCCCAAAGGCGCGCAGATAAACTGGAGTGAATGGCGCTGGACTCATCAACGTATAGTATTCTGTCGACCTTCAGGTGTGTGGGTTCATGACAAAACCCCGGAGCGAAAGTCGATCAGGAGAAACCAGTGGAACCGAAAACATCCATAGCTTTCAGCCGTATGTTTGGCTTCAAGACTCCCTCACCAGAACCATCGCAACCCACGAGTGAGAAGAATACTTCCAATGATGCTCTTCAGGATTCCAGTAGTGCAACACCCAGTCCATATCATCAATTCCTCTATCAGGTGTCAAAAGAGTGTGAATGGATTAGAGATCAGCTCAGCTCCTCTATGATGACCACACCAGTCCTCGAGGCCTTGAGACTCGAGCCTGCAAAGTCGTAAAGGATAACTGGATTAAAGATCAGATCTGGAATCCGGACTGGGAAGAACTACCTAGAATGGTTTGGATGCACGACGAACCATGGCGGTTTAGAAGATTATCTGATGAGCAAGCAGTCGAAGTACCTAGTAACCAACCTCCTATCCCTCTACTAGCAACTACTGATTTCAGTCGTCTTGTACAATACGATTCCGGATTTTTTCCACAGGATGGTGCGTCAAGAACGACCCACCAGAGAGATTCGGGAGAGGAGACTGTTCAATCAACCAGCAGCAACGTGTAGTTAGTGAATGAGTGCACAGATCAAATTCAGGGAAACGTGCAAGACTCAAGGGTTGCAAACCAAAACTCTTCAGGAGCTCCCGCTCATATTCGGAAAACCACTACCAACTTAACTGAACCAGTAGGAGCTTCCGCTGAAACCATACATAGCAGCAGTGGCCGGGCGAGGGAGTTGACCGTTGAGCATACCTCTCTTGCAGTAGAGCCCATTCCTGAACACAACTCTGTGCACACTAGAGGACCATCCCCTGTTGCCAGGCCTCTTGCGAAGCCTAGAAGGAAAGGAAATGTTGCAAGGCGAGGCTTTTACCAAGAATACCATGTCAAAACCGATACCTACCGTTGGACTTGACAACGCTGCGCAACAAGACGCACTCCAACATTTTCGAAGAAATTAGAGGATTGCAGCACAGGCACAGAATGAGCAATCTACAAGATCAAACACCGGTGTCAAGCACAAGCGTAATCCAGAACCTTCAAACAGTACCACTTCTAAACGATCGAAGATATTGAAACCCAACAAGTCTAAATAAGAAGGAAATTACAAAATACAAAGCCCGCGATCCACGAAATTGGAAGACAAGAAGACGCAGCAACTGGGTAGATTGCAAACGACTACCTTCGTGTGTGTGTTGGATATGAATATGGGATGAATTTAAGGAGGGCCTATCAATCCAGCTTCAATCAGTTTTGCTTATTAGAGAAAACGACGTGCTATGGAAGGTTTCTTCGCATACTCAAATCCACCGGCTCATTTCATGTAGTCAGTTTTCGGAAGTTGACGAGGATGAAGATGCAATCTGTCCACTGAGGGGTATTACTCTCAGTGCTAATTTATAAGACGGGGTTTCTCGAGTGAGGAACGGCGGTCGAAGAACTTTAGTATGATCGAATAATAGCTTGTGCGCTTACGAGCTATACGAATCTCAGGTAAATTAACATCTAACTACCCTGAACTGATAAGCCCATTCGCTCAGCAAACTTTGAAGGAAGCAATCCAATCAAGAAGTTTTCAATAGCGGATACACGCCCTTTTTTATACCGAAAGGCCCCATCTGATGGTACCCGTGTACCGTAAACGACGGCTATATCGGAACTGGCCGAACCGAAGGAATGGAATACGGTCCAGGATACCGTACGCATGCCTTACTACTCCTTAAAGATGGGAAAGGGAAAAGAGATATGTCGTCAGCGGCGTAGCGTAGCGCACGGGTAAGCATGCAGTTACATCGTGCGCTTCCTCATAAGCGCAAGGCTTGATTTTGAACGTATGCTCCTAAGGTAGTTCAAACGGGTATATCGTGATTTCTCTCCAACTTTATAACATAGAAGAAAGATTATTTTTGTTCCGTCATGCTTAGACGTCGTTCAGTATAATAGACCACCGTGAAGAGCTTTAGATGTTGATGAGCAAGAGGGTTTTGCCAACTGCAAAGCGTCCCCTCAAGCTCATGAAGCTCAAGGCTAAAAGATGGAGAGACGGGAAGGACCCGCCAGGGTTAGCCACCGATACAGGCCAAGGAAATGCACTGTCAACGCTCAACCTCTTCGCGCTCCTCCACGTTGTCACCCGTCAGAAACATCCAGATCTTCGAGGTTGCAACGCTATGCTCTCTCCGCCCTTCCATCACATGCTGATTCGTGAAACTAACAAAAGAGCAACCCAGTCTCTCAGATCTGACCCCTTGGCTCAAAAAGCCGTTTGACAAAGGACAAACTTCCAAATCCTTGCTCGTGGCAAGGCATTATTCCCATCTATCTCGATTAGGCCCTTTCTCCGTACTTAGATTTCGAATTATGGGGTGCATCCAACCCTATCGCCAACCACTCAAACGTACGGAGCGAGCATGACCCTCGCTCTTCTGCCCCAATCCTCCAGCTTTGTTGAACATCTGTGACATAATCAGCGTTGTATCCCGTGTTATGGAAGCTCTTGTGATCATCAAAGCCGAGTCAACCGTGTCGGCGCACACTCTTTGCCTTGCGCCTTGTCGCTGCTTGCAGCCATAAAAAGGTCTCTTACCCCCTTCAAGATGCGCAACACATGTTGGAGCTTACATTTGACATTTTGACGCCAAATCCATCGTTATAGGTGGTCTAGATACTCCCTTTTTATGCTTACGCCTCAATCAGAAGCAGGATGTATCAGTTGGGGAACGTTTACGTGATTGCAGCCATCGCCATCATTGGCGGCGGTCTGTTCGGTTTTGATATCTCTTCTATGTCCGCCATGTAGGTTTCTGGCTTTACATACCGTCCAAAAGTATGGACGATTTCGATTTTCAGCTTTCGTTGACAACCGCCTAGAAACGTGACGCAAGCTTACCTCTGCTATTTCAATCAAGGACCGAACTATACCTACGGAGAATGTTCCGGCCCAAAATCAGACGTACAGGGTGGTATCACAGCAGCAATGCCTGGTGGATCATGGCTAGGAGCAATTGTTTCAGGTGTCCTAACGGACTGGGTCGGCCGTAAAAAGAGTATCATGATTGGCGCTGTGATTTGGTGCATCGGGTGTGTCTTTGTTGCAGCTTCCCAGAATATCGGCATGCTCATTTTTGGGCGAATTGTGAACGGATTCTGCGTTGGTATTTGCTCGGCCCAGGTCCCCGTTTATATCTCAGAGCTTGCACCGCCAACGAAACGTGGACGTCTCGTCGGGGCTCAGCAATGGGCCATTACATGGGGTATGCATTTTAGGAGCTTCCTTCGGGAGAATCCATACTGACGGAGCTTATAGGCATCATGATCATGTTCTACATCTCATATGGCTCTTCATTCGTTGATGGGACCGCGGCTTTCCGTATCCCCTGGGCTCTCCAAGCGATCCCCGCTATTCTCCTGTACATCGGCATGATGTTCTTGCCCGAATCTCCTCGTTGGCTTGCCCGTAAGGACCGATGGGAGGAAGCCATGAGTGTGCTTACCCTAGTCCACGGTAAAGGAGATCCGAATCATCCCTTCGTCCAAAAGGAGTTCGAGGACATCAAAGCGATGTGCGAGTTTGAACGTCGAAACGCGGATGTTACATATCTCGAGTTATTGAAACCGAATATGATCAACCGTACTCATATCGGCGTCTTCACCCAGATTTGGTCGCAGCTTACTGGAATGAATGTTATGATGTGAGGAGTCCAAAGCACCATTATATACCTTGTTGGCTGATCTCTGTAAAGGTACTATATCGGTTACGTTTTCACCATGGCTGGCTTGACTGGCAACACATTGCTCGTCTCTTCATCAATCCAATACGTCATGTCCGTAATCCCTAATGACTCACTGTTATGATCTATCGTACTAATAATTTGTAGAAACGTGGTTATGACGATCCCAGCACTTCTATATGTTGACCGCTGGGGACGCCGCCCAACACTGCTAGTCGGTGCTCTTCTGATGATGACTTGGTTATACACGAATGCCGGCCTTCTTGCAACTTACGGCAAACCAGCACCTCCTGGAGGTGTAGACCATATCAAGGAAGCGTCCTGGGAGATAACAGGCTCAGCTTCGAAAGCCGTTATTGCCTGCACATACCTCTTTGTGGCATCCTTCGCACCAACATGGGGTCCAGTTTCCTGGATCTATCCTCCAGAGTTATACCCACTCCGCGTCCGTGGCAAGGCGGTAGCTCTCGCCACTTCAGCTAACTGGGCGTTCAACTTCGCGCTTGCATACTTCGTCCCGCCAGCTTTTGTGAACATCAAGTGGAAGACTTATATTCTTTTTGGAGTCTTTTGCACGGCAATGTTTGTCCATGTTTTCTTCATGTTCCCGGAAACTGCTGGGAAACCTTTGGAGGAGGTCGAGGCTATGTTCACGGATCCGCATGGACCTAAGTATATTGGTACTCTTGCGTGGAAGACACGTGTTCATTACGGTGATGCTGCTAAGATGGAGCATGGTGATATTGAGAAGAGCATCAGCGATAGAGGGAGCCCGGAGCGTGTTGAGAAGGTTTAGAGTTCTGTGTTTGTATTATTTGTAGGGGGCCAATATCTGGATGGTGAATCCGTCGTGCCATATCTAACAAGCTATCTTTTCTTCTGATTGAGAATTTAAGATATAACCAATCTGCTGTGAAATGATGGTGAACAGGACCATCCCTTTGTGTTATTTGCTGTGTCACATTGAATATTGTTGAACCCAAGGTAGAGGTGAACAAGCACGGGTGATATTCCGCAGATTCCGATAATACTAATCATAGTTTCGGTTTCCTCATTGGTGGCCAGGGTGGTAAATGTTGAATATTTGGAGGGCGAGAAACCATATTCTTGATTCAGTGAGATAATGAGAATTAAAGCTTGTATAGTAAGGTAGAATGAGCCAATATATGACTCTATGGAGTCAAGAGTTTTATTTATTGATAACGCTATCGATAGTAGCAAGCCATGGCGCTAGCAGGCGGAGCTTCCACGACAACACCCCGCGCCTGACCAGTCCACTCCCACCATCTCTCAATCTCACTTTTGTATTAATGAGGAGAAGAAGATGCTTCAGCTTGAGAAGCACATGCGAAATACACAGTTCTACTGCTACTAACTATTCTGATTCACTAAATCCACCTTTCACTACATTGTACGCGGGCGACGTGGTTCCACCAAGGCACCGGGCAAATCCCGTCACTGAACGTTAGGCAGTCACATCAAAGAGGGAACCCGACCAAATTCTCAACGTCAACCCGGAAATTTGCTTCAAACTTCTGGTAGGTATTAAAATTTCTTCTTTGCCCTACACCTGTCTTGAACATTCAACTCCGAACCACTTCTAACGAGCATGGATTCTCAGCAGGTCGATCAGGACACTTCTATACCACTATCCTCGCAAACCTTGTCGTACCCCACAGTCGAAGTCAACGATACCATTGCAAGTATTGCATCTGACTCGATCAATATGAGAAGCAGCTCCCCTGAAGCTTCTAATCTTGAGGAGAGTTCGTATGAGGTCCTGGGCGACTCCGCCTTCCTCACGGATGATGATGGAGCTACTACGGAATCCCTGGCTTCCATTGATGGCCATACTCCTGAAGACACGTTGAGCATAGCGGATACAGATTTCTCTGATTCTCGTGCTGCAGAAGACACTGAAGAGGAGTCCGAGGACGAAGATCAACTAAGTTTTCTTCCTCACGATAGCCTTACGAACCAGACACCGACCGATAGTGCCATGACAATGCGTGCTGCGGTCTTGCAGTCAACGAGCTCTATCAAATTCGACGAACCTAATAAAGTTCGGCGTGCTCAAGAGGTGGTCGTTCGTCATACTATTCGGACCGTCGATAGACTTTCTACATCATCGCCCGAGGCTCCAACACGTCTAAACCTCGTCGTCAAACAAACGCTCTCTGATAAGATGCTCGTTCTTGATAAACCGTTCAGAATTCTCTTCGTAGGTGGACAATTTACTCACTGGGCGAGACAAGACATTTTGGCAAAGATAGCTAGTGCTCTTGCAACCGGAGCCTCTCAAAGTAAGGCACCCGAACCGCAACGTGATAGATCATCTAGGTTTAGTGTTTTCCCTATTCCATTCTCCGCAAAGGGGGCGACCTCGCCAGAAGTTGAGCTCATTGATTCATCAGGCATCGAATTGATCGTGGATGATTGCACAGGTATTGTGCCGGGGGACCCGGTGGGATTGGATGCAACTCGCTTCGATCTCATCATCAATGGCCAAGCACGGTCTATCTATCCAGTCGGAAGAAATGTCAAGGAAAAAAAGACCGAAGTACTCGATAAAGGACAGGTTCCAGATCTAGCTGTTTTCGGCTATATTCCTCCGGAGCTTCTGCCCGAGGATTTGACTGATAGACATGACGAATCATGGTATCCTACTGTCCGCAAAATCCTCAAAGACATTCAAGTCCCTACATTAGATGTCACGTTGAGTGATTCAATGGACGACATCTTCCATATTCAAAATTACTCCCATGACCCTCGGGCACTCCATATGTCTGTAGAGACTGGAGCCGGTTACGAACCGCATGAGAAACTGGAAGAGTTTCCTGTCTCGTTGCCGGTACTCCTAGGAATTGACGCTGGGCAATTAAATCGTCACCTCGCTTGTTTAACTGGCCTTACTGACGAGAAAATGAAGCATATCAGTTCTTGGGATTCGAAGGAACGCATCAAGTCTGCCGAGAAGTATATGAATAAGAAATTAACTGCAGCTCTCAACTCGATCTCTCCTCAGTATTGGCGGATATTAGCCGTGTTCCTCTTGTTCGCTCTCTCGCTCATGGTACGGTCAGCTGTCCTTTCAAGAACAGCAAGTGTAGCAATTGTGGAATCTCAAAAGGTCCATACTGTTGTCACTTCTTCGACAGTATTATCTTCCAGCATATCTCCTACGACACAAACGGTCCCACCGCCCCTTCCATTCTCGAGCCTGACAGTGACTAAAAGTGGGAATGCGGAGACCAAATCTCTTTCTAAATCATTCGAAAAATCTCTTGGGCATCCGAACTCTAAACATTTTGAGCCACCTCAGAATAACTCTAATGAGTTCGAGGTCCTTCTCGTAGGCGATCAGTACGTTATTTTGACCCCCCCCAAGCGGTTTGCGAAATTGAAGAAGGCTCCAACCATCCACGCCCGTGCCCTTCGCGATGGGGCAGAGATTCCATCCAGCATAAAGCTGGTTGAAAGCGTATATCTCGTAGAACTTCCTCCGGAAGAGTCCTATGGTACGGTGACACTGAACATCTGGACCGCGTCAAAGCCCCTGCTGAATCAAACATTCGAAATCGACTTAGGGTTTTCATGGCTGAAGATGTCTTCGTGGAACCATGCTGCTTTTCGGCTAGTTGAGACATTATCAGATGCTTCAAACCAAATCTCGGCCAAGTTACAGGGTCTGGCTGACCATGCGGGAGGCGACACTCGACACGTTTACAAATACGCGGCGAAGTTATCAAAGAAAATGCAAAAGGGCGTCCAAGCACAATTGGAGGAGATGTCTCAGGATATTTCTGAGATGATGTCAGACATTGAACAAGTCAAGAAAGAACTTTATGAGGAATATCGTAAGGCGAGAGAGGAATTCGCGGCAGGTGCTCGCGATGCACGGATGCATATCTCACGCTCGACTTCGAAGGTTTTGGACGGTATTGTTAAGAATACACCATCACTTAGGAAGTCAACAAAACTCAAGAAAGCAAAGAGAAATGCTGACAGCCTCGCTCGAAAGATCGGCATCTCTAAGAAGATGCAGCCAGAAGCGAAGAAGTGCGGAGTGAGGGATCCGAAGACACGGAAGTCATCTTGCCCAGGCAACAGTAGAGGACACAAGTAGGGCATTCAAGGGGTGAATATGGCGTTTGGGTTTTAGTTTGGTATGATTCATAGTAACGGGATGCATAGGGGTAAGGGGGGCTGGGAGGGAACTTCTGGCGCTGTGGTCTAAATTGAGCTACTATGGTCCTATATCTCCTCAAGGGTATATCAGGACTTTGGAATCTCCCGACCAGATGGACGAGTCTATTGTTCATCTACTCTTCCTGTAATCTTAGGAATTTGGGATTAGGAATCTCACGCTCCTCTCTGAGCAATAGATCATTGACATATCTACCATTTACTTAGTACAGATTCAGATACAACAGAATGGAAGCCCAGTTGGGTGTGTAAGGTAATCCTGAATGTACCGGTAAACTAGCATATAAACACAATACAGTACGGTTGTTTTACACGTGTAACGGTATTTTAGGCATTGTTTAACCAACTAAGATCTCCATGAAAATCTCGAAGATCCATGTGCCATATGAATTTTTGATGTGAAGTTCAGTTTCCCGCCTCATTACCTTATTGTAGGTTGTGACAACTTAAGGTTACCTTAAGGGGAGCATGAATGTGGCCCCTGCTCAAGGCATATCTTGGCATTCGAGGGGTGCGTGCGCTGGCTTGTTTAGGTACTTCTGTACCCCTCCTGTGTCTCGACTGTTGCACCAAGATCAAAATTCACACCTTTTCTAGAAATCGAGCACTTCGCTTTCCATCTGCTATTTTCCTCCACCAAGACTATATCGCTTGTGACTCCGAGCACAGACCTTAACCACGCATAAAACTCCTGCAGCTATTTGAAACCCCACCTTCGAACTTTCGACAGACTCTCTCTCCCCAAACAAACATGGCCGACAACCAGCCCAAGCCAGATCTTTCTGCCGACCAGACTGCCTCTTCGGAACCTAGGGTTGCTGAAGATGAGACCAAGAAGGTTACCACCGATGTCACGGAGGATACTTCGAAACCTGGAGAGGATAAGCCCACTGAGGAAAAGCCTGCCACCTACACTGAGACGGCCGTGAACGCTGCTACAACGGTAAAGGAGAATGTTTTTTCGATGTTCGGGGGTGGACCAAAGAAGGAAAAGAAGGTTGAGGAGGATGATGTCGATGAGCCCTCGGGGTCATCGAAGGCTAAGAAAGCTGAAGAAGTGAGTTAAACAAGCATGGGAGAAAATGATTATACTGGAACAGGATTAACAGTTAATGACTAGGATGACGAGAAAGCTCCTGAAGAAGAAGCCGATGTCCATTTTGAACCCGTCGTCCGTTTGACTGAGAAGGTTGAGACAAAGACCAACGAAGAGTTGGAGGAACAAGTCTTCAAGATGCGAGCGAAGTTGTTCAAGTTCGACCGCGAGTCAAGGGAATGGAAGGAGCGTGGTACTGGCGATGTCAGACTTTTGAAGCACAAGGAGAATGGGAAGACTCGTTTGGTTATGAGGAGAGATAAGACCCTCAAAGTCTGCGCCAATCACTACGGTAAAGCATCATGGTCCCGATATATCTCTTATACTAACCTCTATCCTAGTGGTTCCCGACATGAAGCTCTCTCCAAATGTTGGTAGCGATCGTAGTTGGGTTTGGAACGCCGCTGCCGATGTTAGTGAAGGGGAACCAGAGGCCCAGACACTTGCCATTCGTTTCGCTAATAGCGAGAGTAAGTCTACACGCTCCGGTCAGGTTTCGCTCAATAGCTAATCGTCTATATAGACGCCAATCTTTTCAAAGAAGCCTTCATCAAGGCACAGCAAGAGAACGAGACACTCTTCAACAAGTCATCAGAGTAGACATTCTCACCAGGTCCCCCTTATGTAAAAGAAGTTGCACATATCTTCAACGGAGATTGGTTGGCTGTTTCTCACAATACCCCTTTCCCCATCTCTTAATCACTACATCTGCGAGACTCGAGAGTCGCTCATTTCAAATTACCCATTTGGGCCAAGTAGCTCGCAACCTTTACCTCTTCACCGTTCACACATCCTCCCATCTGTGTATTGCGCGCGGTTAGCACAGGGTGGAAATTCATTAGTTGGCCATAGACGAATTACTGAAAACATGTAACTAGACCATCCATTAAATGAAAATCTTGTCGATGTAATGAACCCTGAGACGAAGAAATGCTGTATCGTGCCGTGTCGGCAAGAGTATTGACATGTTAGATGTGAAAAATGATCATAGAAGATGCTGAACAGATCATAATCATAGAATTAACTGGACAATTGGTTGGCATACCGTTGTTCCCGTGGGTGAAGGCTCAACTGTCCCCACAACTCATCGGCGCGAATCATCCCCACTCTGCACACACACCCAGCCACTTCAGTTGCGCTTTTGACCTCAGTATAGAACGCGCCGCGAATTGTTTCCGAACCTTTTTCACGCCGTTTCTCTCTACCATTCCTTTTCCTTACGCGGAGTACGCTACTGAAAATTATTTTAACTTCCATCTAACAGATCCCCCAATCTCCTACTCCACTCCTTGAATTGAAGCAAAGCTCGCAACGATGCCCGACGTGAGATATCTCCAACATTCATCATCGACTATTTTACTAATGCTATATTCTAGATAAAGCGCCAGATCAAATTTATCACGAAACAGGCTGTCTTGTGAGTGCGCGCACAATCATTCACACTTATTCAAACCGCGATCTTCCCACAGCTGTTCAGTTTGATACCGTACCTAACTGATCCCTCAGAGAAAATAAGTCCTCGGGCGTAGAGGGATTTCCACTCCGCGGATGGAGTGTTGAGATTGCGCTCTTGACCGAGGATGGGCAGGATGTCCCTGCTACCTGTTTCGATAAAGTCATTTATAAACTACATCCCTCGTTCGAGAAGCGTGCAAACCAAAGTACGTGGATATGTTTACTATTACCCCAAGCTCCCTCGACTGATAAAAATTGCAATATAGCTTTCAAGAAACCGCCGTTCAAGCTCCAGGAAGAGGGATGGGGTGAGTTTGACATGCAGATAGAGGTGTTTCCGCTTGGAGGGGGAAAGTCTAGCGGGATTGAGTTCACGCATGATCTCAACTTCCAGAAGGAGAGATACGAGGCAGTACACAGCATTGTAAGGGCAATTATGAGTCTAGCAGTAAGAGTGCGCCCGAGCTGACGACCAGTTTAGACGTTTCGTAACCCCAAACCCGACCTCGTCGCAATCCTCAAGGAATCCGGCGGCGGTGGTGATGAGAACGGCGTGAAAAAGGGCGCAGACTCCGCACGAAAGAAGTCACGGAAGGACAAAAATGTAGGTAGTCATAATCACTGAGAGCGAATGGGATAACTGATCTTCGTCTAGGTTGATATGGAGAAGCTAGCAGATGGACTACAGAAATTGAGCGAAGATGATCTCCTCCAGGTTGTACAAATGGTCCATGACAACAAGAGCAGTGAAACCTATACGAAGAACGACGTAGAAAGTAAGTTTCCCCAACCATTCTTTGATACGTTTCTCCCTTCCTCCCCGACACAACAATGCCAACAAAATACCGCAGATGGTGAATTCCATGTCGACCTCTACACCCTACCAGACCAACTCGTGAAAATGCTCTGGGACTTCACCGTGGAGAAGGGTCATCTATAATAGTGGAGTGAACAGCTCTGATACACCCCTACTTTGGCCTAGCATAAATTGTCACGCGCTTTGATACCCATGGGTTCGAGTACTTGCATCCGATATGCAGTTTCTTTGCTACATGCGGCTCTCTCTCCAACGGAAGCTGCACAACATCAAAAAACCTCTATAGTACCGTCATCTCCCAACATATGTCTTCTTGGCTCGGAGGGGGTTAATTTAGGCGCAATGGATACCTCAAATGCTGATTTTGTTATTTTATCTGAAAGGGTATCTTCTTTTGGCCTGTGTGACCCTCAGCGTTGGAGTTCTACGGGACAAAATGGCTGGGTTTCATCTGGTACTGGGGAAGATATGAATGAATGATCTATTTCAGTCCTAACTGCTGCCGATAACTTAAGCCTTGCCTTCCATGTCTCGCTAGATGCTGTGATGTGCGGCTTGACTAAACAGTGTTTCCTCGTACGTTGACGGTCTTGCCGTTTCTCGGCTTGTCTAACGGACGATCTCAACATACCGAGTCCCTTTTCCGTAGAGTATCGTGGGCGCAACCAGGCATACGGATTTACTAGGAATCCTTTCATATCTTCCAGCGCGGAACATATCACATCCGCCGCCCACTCTCTTATAAACCGAGATCTAGCCGGGATACGTTTGGCACATATCCTCTCCTAAGGAAAACTCGGACTACCAACCTATTCTCACATTCCAAACCTCGCCATCCTCTCAACCATCCTCCCCCTCCCCATCCCCAAACGACAACACAACCTTCGACCTCCCCTTCTTCACCTTCTTCTTCACCTTCTTATCCTCCCCCCTCCCCTCCCCGTCTTTCTTCCCCACTTCCCGTCCATCCTCTGCTCCCTCCCCATCCGACCCCACCCCAACGACCTTCCCGACCTTCCGTTTCCGACTACCCCCAATCTCAGCGGGCGCGGCTTTCCTTTTCGTCCCCACTTCCACCTCTACCTCCACTGCGTCTTTTCTCTCAATCCCCTCCCCTTCCCCCACTTTCCCCACTCCGCCTTTTTCACCCTCAGGCTTCCCAGCAACCATCCCCTCGAACGCCTCCCTACTCACCGTTTCACCGTTCTCGGTGAGGTAAGTAGGCGCGTCCTCGTCTTCTTCGGCGGCGGTCTTGGGACGGCGGGGGCGGAGAGGGTTGGGAGCGGAGTTTGAGGGGGAAGAAGAGTTTGAGGAGGAGAGTTGGTGGAGGCGTTGGAGGAAGGGGGGGAGGCTGGAGTTGAAGGTTAGGTCTGAGGGTTTGAGGGGGGGCATTTTGTTTTTTTCCTTTTTTGATTATGTCTCCCTAATTGGGGATTTGCCCTTAATTGGGCTCTTTTCTTCTTTTTTTTTCTTTTTCTTTTTTTAACTGTTGCACAGGTTGAGGTCACGTGGATGGGTCGGGATCGGTAGAGTGGAAGATATGGGGGGCTCGTGTTATGTTGCTCTACTAACGTAACTCAGGAGACTGATATCGCCTTTATCTTCAATTCGTCTCTTAAGTCTTGAGTGTAGATCGATTTGAATTTCTGGTACAGCGGTGGTTGGGCGGAGGGAGCTTTGATGTTCTCAGGGGCGACTTCGAGCGTGGCAAGAATATGCGACTTGAGTGGATCACTGAAAGGGTCTTTTACTTGGCTGAAATGGAAGTCCCCTTTAAATATATCTCTGTATCTCAAAGGTTATTGATAGTACGAAGAAAAGTATAGGTTTTCGGCATACTTTGCACCCGTCGGTCGAGGGAGATATAGGAAGCAAGATATGGTAGTCCCTTGTCAAAACATTTGATATAATCTTCATATTCCCAATATTCATCCCTTTGGAGTTGAGATTCGAGATTGAGACTGTAACTTATCTATGATTTTGATAAGTGCAAAAACTGTATTTGCTCTCTGAAAACGGGTAGGGGGTATTTCTGGGCGTGGTATTGCCTGCTTTGATCAGCGCAATTGGAACAACCTCCAATCTTCCCGACAAACTTCAAGTCTCCAAAGAATCTTCCAACTCAACCTCTACCCCCTCCCTCCTTCTCCATAGATATTTCAATCTGCTCCTCCCTAAACGAACCTCATTACGACCCGCATTGACCGTGGAAGAACTTCTCGATACCCGTTCCTTAGGCCTTCCAAAAACCCGTGGGAATCTCCACAGCCGCTCGTTACCCCCAACTTTGGCCTCAAACACTGTAACGGCTGCGGAGGACATACACATCTATACTCAAGGCCTGGGATACTGTCTACGTTTTGTCATTCCTTTCTGGCATCCCCATTGCACGTCCCCACCCTTGGTATCTGAGCGTCGATTCGCTCGCGACATTTTTTTCCCTCTCACCACCCGCCGAACGCGCCCTTGATTTCCACACACCGCAACCATGGGCTTTGTACAAAATCTAAAGAAACGATTACCTTACTCTAACAATACACCAACCTTGGAGGATGTACAGCAGAAAGCCAGCCGGATATCGTTATCTCCCCGGTTAGCTTTCTTCCGTCGCCGCATACGACTGAAAGGAAACTCCTCCATCTCCATTCCACTCGGCATCGTTGTTTTATTTCCATGCATCGTTATAATATTAATACTCATACTCTTTGTGCGACACCCTTCGTCACCAGGAATTAGGCTTATGCCAGCCGGCTCACCACCTACGATAAGGTTGGTTTGGACAGCACGTATCTGACTTCATCAACGCGGTAGGCTAACAGTGAATGATATAGAAAAATTAGTGAAAAGTACGACAAGGTCTTCATACCAGGATGCATCGATCCACAACCAGAAGGTCCTCGGGCAAATGCTGCATTCGTCGTCTTAGCAAGAAATAAGGAGTTAGATGGTGTCATTCAGTCTATGAGGTCGATCGAGAGACACTTCAACAGATGGTTTCACTATCCGTATGTATTTCTCAACGACGGTGACTTCGATGAGAACTTCAAGGCGACGGTAGCAAATTACTCGAGCTCGAAGGTCGAATTCGGCAAGATTGATGCAAGCATGTGGGGCTTCCCGGATTGGGTTGATAAAAATGTTGCGCAAGAGGGAATCAGAAAACAAGGAGATCAAGCCATTATGTACGGAGGCATGGAAAGCTACCATCATATGTGTCGATTCTACTCTGGGTACGATTTTCGTATGCACTTATGGGAAGACAGTCGATCTAATATACATGGTACAGATTCTTCTTTAAGCATGAATTGCTACAGAAATACGAGTGGTATTGGAGATTGGAACCAGAAATCAAGTATTTTTGCGACATCACCTAGTAAGGCCCTGATCAATTCAATCACTCAACGCGCAACTTACTTTTTTTTTCTTTTTTTCTTTAGTGATCCATTCCAAGCGATGATTGCAGCAAACAAGACCTACGGTTTTACTATTGCAGTCAAGGAATTGAAGGAAACTGTTCCGAATATCTTCCGATATGCATCAGCTTACAAGCGCAAGAACAACCTGACATCTCAAGGTCTCTGGGAGATGTTTATCGAGAAACCAGAAAACAAAGAACCAGAACTTCCCAAGGATGATCCAAAATACAAGAAGGCGCTACCGGAGGAGATAATGACCACCGAAGCAGGTACTGGATCCTTGCCCGAAATCGATCCCGAAGCTATGGAAGGCGAGAAATACAATATGTGCCATTTCTGGAGCAATTTCGAGATCGCCAAACTCTCATGGTTCAGGAGCAAAGAGTACAATGATTTCTTCGAGATGATGGACAGGAGTGGAGGATTTTGGATGGAGAGGGTAAGGCCTCATTTCAAGTCTTTCCTACGATGGCATACAATATACTAATATGAATTGACACAGTGGGGTGACGCTCCCATCCACTCCCTCGCCGCCGGTGCCCTTCTCGGTCCGAAAGATATCCACTACTTCCGCGACTTTGGCTACCGACACACCACCATCCAGCATTGTCCCGCGAACGCGCCCGCGCGCCAGCGTCCTCACATCCCCTTCCTGGAACCCCAGATTGAAGACGAGAAGAAGCGGAAAGAGGAGGATGATTACTGGGCGGAGTGGGATACCGAGAAGGAGAATGGTGTCGGCTGCAGGTGTAGGTGCGATACAGATATTGTGGATGTAGAAGGAAAACAGGGGAGCTGTTTAGTGGAGTGGGTAGAGGTTGCTGGAGGCTGGAGCAGTCCATAGGCGCGTATAAATCAAGCTTCTTTTTCTTTTAGAGTTCTACTGCACGGGTAGTTTTGGGGGTTGTGGGGAAGATATATGTTTCTTGGACGATAATACCAGTTTTTCATGCATTCGTTTTCGTTACTATGGGAGTTTTCCTGGGGAATGTGGATTAGCACGAGCATTTCTCCGTTTTTTTTTTTTCCATTCGTTTCTTATTCAAAAAACAATCGTGGGAGTTGGGGTGAATTGCTTTCTTGTATATTATATACATATTTTTTAGAGCATATGGAATGTCATGGTATACGCATCAAGAGGATTTTCATGGTAATCCGGCGAATGTGCTGTACTGTGCAATGATGTGATGGGTGCGGAGATCTCGAACCTCCGTTCCTGAGTGGGGAGCTTCTTTCACCTCCGTATAGTAACTATTTTTCACATTCCCTACCTCTACCTCTACTTTGTGCCGCACCAGTTGACCTAATTAAGTTTCTGAGTAAGAGACTGTAGGGGTTGTACGAATTGGATCTGAAGGAGATCAGGACTCGCATCATCAGGTTGAGACCACACCTCCCGCTCTTCCTCAACAATAAACCCATACCATCATACAGATATCAAAGGTACATCCAACACCCCTCCCAGTCCCTTCCCATAAACATAAACTCACCCTCTCAGCAACCCCACCACATCGCCACCGACCTTCCCCCCCCCCCTTCGACATCAGCCCTCAAGATACCACTCCTCCATCCCCACCACCAACAATGCCCTTCACGCCCTCAACCCACCCCGGCCTAATCCACCGCTACACCCGCCGCCTCATCGCCTTCGAATACTTCCCTCCCTCCTCCTCCTCCTCCCCCTCAAACCCAACCTCCGCCATCTCCCCAAACCCCCCATCTCTCCCCGTCGGCTCCCCCCCACCCCACCGCAACCTCCTCCTCTGGCTCGGCGGCCTCGGCGACGGCCTCCTCACCGTCACCTACCCCTCCACCCTCGCCGCCGCGCTGCCGACGAACTGGACGCTGATCCAGCCGTTGTTAAGAAGTAGTTACCAGGGCTGGGGGACCGGGAGTCTGGAAGGGGACGTGGAGGATTTGGAAAAGTGCGTTGGGTATCTACGTGGGGTTTATGGAAGGTGCAGGGTTGTTGTTATGGGACACTCGACGGGATGTCAGGTCGGCCTCAGATACTGCATGTCACTCGCTCGTTCTGCCGAGGGAAAGGGGGAAGGGCCTCACACGCAGGACGAGGGGGATAAGGAGAACCACATCCAAGCACTCATCCTCCAAGCCCCCGTCTCCGACCGCGAAGCCCTCCTCCTCCTCCAAGGCCCCACCGCCTACACCGGCAGCATCCAGCTCGCCCAACGCTTCATCCACGACGGTAGGCCGCACGACTGTCTCCCCACCTCCGCCACCGCGGGCTTCTTCCCGACCCCCGTCTCCGCGACCCGCTGGCTCTCCCTCGCCTCCCCGCCCCCCGACCACACCGGCGCCGACGATCTGTTCTCCTCTGATTTCTCGAAGGAGCGGTTGCGGGGCACGTTTGGGAGACTCGCGCGCTTGCGCCCGCGGGTCCCGGTTTGTGTGTTGTATAGTGGGGAGGATGAGTTTGTGCCGCGGGAGGTGGATAAAGTGGCGTTGGTGGGGCGGTGGGAGGAGGTTGTTAGGGAGGCGGGGGGGGGGTGGGATGGGGTGAACGGAGGCGTCGTGGAGGGGGCGAGTCATAATATGGAGACGGATGGGGAAGGGGTGGTGGCGGAATTGGTTAGGAGGACGGTGGGGTTTTTGGAGAGGGTGGAGAGGGGGGGTTGGGGGGGTGAGGATGGAGATCGAGATGGAGATCGAGATGGGGGGAGGGAGAGGTTGTGAGGTCGGGTGTAGCTGGGACGAGATTGTGCTTTTGAGGCGGGAAGGGTTGAGAGGATCGAAAGGGTCGAGTGTACGGTACAGTGGAGTAGAGTGGTATAAAGTATATCTATCACAAGTACAGGACAGGATAACTACCTGGCCTCCTGTCACGGTTCGCATCCATCTGCACAGCTCACTCCCCGTTCGACCATCGCCGTATCCCCTCTTCCACTACACCTCCGATCAATCTGTACTCGAAGTACTCTCGGCACTATTCTGTCTTTTCTCCTCACTTATTTAAGGGATCGTCTTTAAACTTCTTGATACTGAGCAAGTATATATCCACTCTTGACCTCTTTATCATTCTTCTTACACCTAGCCTCGCGTCTTGCTATACAGCGGAGTCAAACGGTATTTGAAGAAGTGAGCGTACGTAAACGAGGCATACACCTCAAGGAAAGATATGGGAGTTTCTGTACTGTATAAAGGGGATATCTATTTTTCAAATCGGCGAAAATATCTACCTAAACGCCAGAGAAAACCTCATTCGTACTCGTGGCAATCCAAACCAAGATCCTCCAAAGAATCCTCAACCTAACGCTTCAAAGTCCCACATATCCCCTCAAAGCGGAGGCAACGTTTCCCTACAAACAGGACACTGCAACCGATACCTCATCCAGCCCTCCAAGCAATTCGTATGAAAGATGTGTCTGCAAGGCGTAACCATATATGCGCGTCTCGCCAGCAATCCCACCCTGGCCGCGCTCTCTTCCTCTCCAGTCTCCACAACCAGCACTTCAAGATTCTGCATGCAGATTGCACAATCGAAGTTTCGTTTCCCGCTGTCCGTTGGCGACTTCGCAGTCTCGGGGGACTGCGGATCCGCAGTTTTGACGCCGATGGGCATGTTTCCATCCTCCATGTCATCCTTGAGGACGGGGTGGTAATCATACGCCTGCGGTAACCAGGTCGATGGGATGCAGAATCTTGGCCCGATGACTGATTGTGCAGCCAGCAGAACGACCTGGAGACTAACCCAGCTGCACAGGAACATGAGCAGTCCTCGCTGCGGAGATGTTTGGAATATGTTATCTTGCATGCCGAGAAGGTAGAAGAACGGTAGCAATCGTAACACGCTCTGGCCTATCACAAACTCCCATCTTAAAGCTCTACGGCAGTTACGAACCGTGTTGCGGAAGAGTTGCGGGACCCAGAAGGAGAGGTACATGGTGCTGATCAAGGCTAGGTAAAGAAGACCTGCAGGAGGAGGCCAACTAGACGCATTTATAGAGAGGAAGATGAGAACAAAGAGGAGAAAGTAGAAGCGGGAGAAAAAGGAGCCAAATTCCCGACGGGAGGGGGTCGTGTTGTTAGTTTGTGTTGCGGTAGTTGTGGTAGTTGCCGGATCCTCATCTTGATCAGGGGGAAGGATTACAGGGGTGGCGCCGTCAGTACGAGCTGTGGCAGGAAGGGGGAGACCAGGAGAAGAAGATCGATTTGTATTTGCAGGCTGAGGTGCGGCTTGAGGGTTAGGTTGCGTACGGGTAGCGTTTGGCGGCTGTCTACGCCTTCGTTCGGGGGATTGGACAATCCAAATGTCCACCATGAAACGAATGTTCAGTTGGTTGACAGCGATAAACGCAAAGAAAGAGACAATGAGTAGGGCAAGATAAATCGGCCCGTAGAGCATACTACCAGTCAGGAACGCGATTTGAGCAGCGCCATCACCCATGTTGAGCATAGCAATTGTATAAAAGCTCACACGGCTGCGAGTAGACGGTGTAGAGGTTTCTTTGCATTGGCGGAGCATGAGCCATACTTGGGCCGCGGAAACCATGCCGTAGAGGAGAACCACTTCCCGTTGGCGTTCCACAAATACTTCTTCTTTTAGGCCTTCAAGATGTTTTCCATCTTGAGATGTGTAGTCTGGAGGGCCTTTAGACTCTAAGGCGAACCCACAGTCTGGGGAGAACATTGTCATGTAAAATCGTAGGGGAGGCAATGGCGAATGAGAAAATCCTTTGGGATGCCTCAGATCTTCCTCATAGAAAGCCAAAGCTTTCTGTTTATCGCCACCGGATAAAGGACTAGCAGGTACATTTTCGGCAGGAAATTGTTGCAAATATAAGACAAATTCACAATGAGGTAAGGGGAAGAGGCTCTCTCCTGGATGGTCTGGAGTTGAAGCCCAGGGGTTAGTTGAACCATCGAGTCGAGTCTCCCGATGTGCAATCTTTTCAGTCAAAGTCTTGTTAAGAAGTGATTTTGACAATTCGAATTCTTTATTATCCAGTGCCAAGTGAGGTAATCCAAAGATTCCCGCAAATCTGGTATATTAGTCAGAACTGAAGCATCAATGCTTGGACGACCACTTACTTTTCGCTAGTTGATGTAAGTATCAAGCCACCAGTTTCAGCGAAATGTACTCCGTGCAGTGTTATGGCCCAGCCTTCTCCAGATGATAGTTCATCGTAGATAGTTAGGCGGGCATTTACCTCGCGGACTGTACGGTCGAGATTTGTGACTGACGCTCCTTTTTCCGAAATCAACAAGCCTATTTCACCGCTTTCCCCAGTAATATTCCATTGATATTTATTACTAGAGTATGTACCCTCTGGTAAGACAGCGGAAAGGTTAATACTCGGCTGGACATAGTCCTTCTCAAGGTTTGATCGAACCCAGTTGCCCAGAGTGTATCCAGTCACATTTTGATATAGCGGTTGGTCCTCACCTGGTTCCCCAAAGGCTAAATCTCCATCTGATATCTTCAAAGTTCTTAAACGGCCGTTGAAAGCTTTCTTTTTGACTTTCTCAAAGAAATCCCCGGGACCGGCTAACCAGGCATATCCCGCATCTTCATGGAAGCCAGTGAGGTTCAACTTCTTTCCATGCTGTGGAATAAAGTCACCGTAGCGGGACTCATTTAAAACATTGAGAGAGGCACGTTCGCGCTCGATAGTATGAGAGAAGGTAAACCGCTGATGGCTCGAGGCTGCCACTGGAGGTTCGTTCGGGGCGGCCCATAACAGAAAAAATAGTATGAGGAAGGGAAGTGCAAGGCGCGCGTTCGCCATCTACGGGGCAGAAGTTCCCATTTCCTTTACCGGCCGAAGGGTTATCGGTGGGTTCGTAATATTGAGCGTAGGATTAATATTCTTAGGTGTTGATGCACTGATATTCGCAACCGCTTACGTTGATAATAAGTTAAAGTTGAGCATGGGTCGTGAAGCTTGGCGGTCGGCGTTTGAACATCGGATGAGAACATACTGTAATCTACTGTACGTCAATAAAATGTTCCTTTGTCCCTTCTAGAAGATATCTCGCCTTATCATTCTTCGGGCTTTGCATCGTACGCTAGATAAATGAAGCTTTACAAACCGGGTAGCTTATCCTCAACCCAAGCTCATTTACCCCAGTTGGAGACCATATTAAGTCATGCAGGGGAAAGTACCTCATCCCGATCAATGATATACTCCCCTCCTCATAGGTGCAGATCTTTAAGAAATAAATTGCAAATTCTTCATTTCTCCAGTCTTAAGTTTCTTCATTTCGTCATGTGTCCCATAATTCCACAGCATATGAAAGATTTCCAAGTCAAAACATATTCCTAGATTAAAATCGTCTCTATCCGCTAGAACTAGGGGAATCATCCGGAAGTAGAATCCTGATGGAGCACTTCAAGATACTAACCAGTCTCGAAACGGATCATCGGCTTTTAACCCAATTCCGAGGCCACTGTTTGTTACGGATATAGTAGGAGAGAACAGCTTGAGGTTTATCACTACGAATTGAGCAGGCCAGACATTCTGTATATATAAGGACCTGAGAGCACCATGTTCAAAGATGGCAAAAAGCAAGAGCCCTTACAATGCGTCTCCAACTATCCACACTTCCTCTTTTTGCAGCTTTTGCTGCAGCAAAGATTTACTATGCAGGTCTCGCTGAGAGCTCAGGAGAATTTGGTGTCTGGAGTGCAGACAAGATCGTAGGCTATGGGCTACCAGGGAGATTCGGGGTCGACTACGCCTTTATCAACAAGGATACCGTTAGCAAGCTCGTGGACGAGGATAAGATCAATACCTTCCGTGTTGCGTTCCTCCTCGAGCGCATGTGCCCTCTTTCCTACGGACTAGGAGCTAAATTTAACGAAACGGTATGACCCTTACTTGGAGACCCTATTCAAGAATATACTGATACTCTCCAGCACTTCGATTTCTTCAAGGATGCCATTGACCATATCACGGTGACCAAAGGTGCATACGCCATCTTCGACCCGCACAACTACATGCGCTACAACGACCCATCCCAGCAACCCATGACGGGCAGCGTCATTGGCGACGCCTCCGACCCCAAAGCAGCCACGACAGCGCAATTTGCGGCCTTCTGGGGCGAACTCGCCGGTCGCTTCAAAGACAACGAGAAAGTAATCTTCGGCCTCATGAACGAGCCGCACGACATGGACAACAACCTCGTCCTAACCAACAACCAGGCCGCCATCAACTCGATCCGGGCCGCGGGAGCAAACCAACTCATCATCGCCCCGGGTGGCGGCTGGACTGGCGGCCACGCCTGGACCAAAACCTACCCGGGTAACGAACCCGCCAACGCGGTCGTGATGCACAAACTGACCGACCCGGCGAGCAACACCGCCTTCGACATCCACGAGTACCTCGACGTCGACTTCAGCGGCGGCCACTCCATCTGTAACCAGTCCGCAGCCACGAACCTCGCGCCCCTGACCGCCTGGCTCAAACAGTACAACTTCAAAGCCATGATCACCGAGTTCGGCGGCGACAACAACGAAGGCTGCCACGACCTGCTCGACGAAATGCTCACCTACATGGAGGATAATCCCGAGTATATCGGCTGGACGGCTTGGGCCGCGGGTCCGTTCTGGGGCCCCAATTCGGCGTGTTGCACGGATCAAAGACAGCTGGGGAGTTTGGAGCCTGGGAGTAAGGCGGCCAATGGGAGCCCTGGCATGTATGATACGGTGTGGAGGCCGACTATGCTGCCACATGTCCCGGCGGATCTGCAGTGGGAGGGTATTTCGAGCATTAATGGACCGGCGGGCGCGGGTAATGCTACTGCTGCGCGGAGGTCCAGGAGGTCGTCGAGATTTTCGAAGTAGATAAAAGCTTATGTCTTTGAATGATACTTAGGTTGCATAGAGAAAATCTATGAACGTATCCTGAATTGTGAACATCTTGCGTTTCTATCACCTCTGTTGGTGCAGTTGAACCGTTTCTCAGTCTGCTGTACAGTACACTTACCGTACGTACGTGGACTGTCAAGGTTCTCCATCTATTTGTACGGCTGTGGATTATATGACAGTCCGAACTCGGTACAGAATCGTCGTTGTGTGTACTGTGTAGTTGGAATGTTTTGTATATTACAGTGTGGACATTTGTATACTTTAGTCCACCTATACCCTTTATTCGTTCTGTACTATTAGGATTTTCTGTACGGCTAGGTCATTCCACGCAATAGCGACATCCTATACAACGATACCAGGACCTCTCTAAACAAGGATACAGCTAACACAGGGACGGAGCGCGATAGGATCTTAGTTCGGAAACGAATGCTGTGCACAGAAAATCTGATTTTGATTGCTGTAGAACCGCACTTCCCAACCACCATCACAACTCCAACATCTCGACCCTAACTCCCCTCCCCTCAACACCAACTCACATGCACTCCCCACCCCCTTCCCCACCCGCTCAAATGCATATCACACCCAAGTCCCACACCCTCACGGCTCCCCCGGCCAAACCTCCTCGGCAATCTCCCTGACCAGCCTAAGTTTCGCCACCATATCCCCCTTACCCAAACAATTGCCACCCCTATGACTCGCAAACCCGCACTGCGGACTAACGCCCAACCTGTGCAACGCCTCCTTAACCCCCTCCCCACCGACCCCCGCCCCACCCGCCATCGTCTCCGCGGCCCTCCTCACCCTCGCAACCATCTCCCCCCTCTCCTCCATCTCCGGAAACTTACTAGTAACAACTCCTAGTACCACATTCTTCCCGCGCGGTACTTCCCTCAGGGGCTCAAACGTCCCAGCACGGGGGGTATCATACTCGAGGTAAAAGGTGTGGACGTTCAGTTCTTTGAACAGTTGGGAGGCGATAGCGTCGTAGCCGCCCTCGGAGAAGTGGCGGGAGTTGATGAAGTTGCCGCGGCAGATGTGCAGGCCCAGGTGCATGTCTGCCGGCGCCCGGGCGAGGCAGGCGTTGTAGAGCGCGATGTAGGATGTTAGGAGCGTGGGGAGGGGTGTTGTGTTGGACGGGTCGGCGGACCAGCCGTCGATCATTTTTTGGGAGCAGAAGTCTGAGTTTGGGGTTAGTGTGTAGAAAAGGGGAGGGGAAAAGGAAAAGGGGAAACGCACAGGCGAAGTTCGGGTCGTCGATCTGCACGTTGCGGAGACCGGCTTTGTATAAGATGTCGAGCTCGGTTTGGTAGGCGAGGGCGATGTCGTGGAAGTATTCTTCGTCGTTGGCGTACACGTCTTTGGGGTAGGCTTTTCCCTCTTTGTAACGGAGATGGTACCATTCCGGGGCCGCGAGCGTCAGTTTGATGTCTCCCCATCTCTCCTCTGGGATGAGGGTTTTGAGATACTCGAATTGGTCGATGTAGGTGCTCTGGCCGGTATGTTTGATTTTGCCCACGCAGATGACGCTCTCGGGAGGGTGATCCATTTCCTCGTAGAAAGGAGCCATGTCGGGAACGTAGACGCGGAACATGTCGAAGGAAGGGTTCTTTATCTCTTCCATACCGTCTAGATTGGGGAAGAATGTGCCCCAGAACATATGGCGTCTGTATGAGTGGTATCAAAATCCGCATCTCTGACATGTGGATGGGAAGTAGGTTTTCTGGACATACCGAAATTCTCCATCAGAGATGGCACGATATCCTAGATCGAGCTGAGTTTGAACAATGCTCTTGATCGCTTCATCTTCAACCTTCTTGAGCTCCTCAGCACTGAGTTCTCCTTTGTCAAACGCGTCACGCTTTTCAAGTAGCTCATCTGGTCGCAGCAAAGAGCCGAGGTGCTCTGCTCTGAAAGGGGGGTTGCGTTTAGCTTCTGTAGCCATCTCTTCCTATAAATCTTTTATACTACAAATAAGAGATGCAATGAAGAAATAGCTATTAGGCAGAGGATAGTCGACTCTCTTCCACATCCTTGTGCTGGGGGCCGCGTTGGTTTATATTCCAGTAGACTGGAAGTGCTTGGTTTCATAACGTCAATCTTTTCATACATATACGGTCTAAAGATACTTCAGACAATGCTTACCCGGAGCCGGTTATCCTAAACTGCATGAGTGGCGCGTCCGGCAGTTAATACTATTCATAACTTTTGCCAGAGCTACCCCTCTATACCCCGCCATGGTCGAGTAATGTTCGAATCGAGAGTATTACTCCGCACTAAGGTATAGATGCGAATATCTATATTGTTGGACATCGTGTGTCTTTGATTCGCCACTTATGAATTCTAGGTTTTTGAATGGATATATTATTGTGCTGTACTGTCCAGGGGAAAGATCTCCCGCCTGGATGGAATGCTTGACTTTTCAAAGAGATTTTCTGAACTGGAAGAATGAGACACAAAACATGAATGATAGATTAAGTGTAATCCATGAAGTTACTTCAAAAGGACATAAGGGATACCGGATCTCATTAACAATCAGGTCTCCACTTGCATGGTGTTCTGGTTGATGCAGTCAGAGCCAACATAACCGCCGAAATAACAGTTCGTGAGATTTACTATCCCACATGGGTAACTTCTTCTCCTAGGATATCTGACATATAGTTTAAGGAATGATCGAATAAGAGATGGATATAGAAGATAAGACTACTATATTGAAGTTAAAGCGCCTAAACGGACAGGCGAAGCATTTGTCCCAAAGGTACAGTCGCGACTTCTTTCATACGTCTTTAATACTCTATAGGGAGAGTATCAAGGCATCCTCAGTCGAGTCCAGTACTCCGATTTACTCGAAAATGAATGCGAGAATCCTCCGCTGATGAGAGCGTGGGCTGCCACAGGAGTTGACTCTCATTCAACCTATATCACCTTAGTACCCTCATTACTGACCCTTCACTCCCACGCCCCTCAACTTGAACGCAGGAACTATAGAGGTTATCCCCACCCTGTCATGGTATTCCAGTTTACAATCAAGGCCTTAATTTGTGTGGTACAAGACCGTAAGATCTCGTAAAAGTTTAGTTGTACAGTACCGATTGTGTGTACATAAAGCTTGGAGTAGCCGAGAAACGGCATATTCTGCAGAGGGGTGGGAGATCTTTCCCCGTCGGAGTGAATTGGTGATATTGATTCCTCCTAGAAGCTTACGTTCACTTCCACATTCTATCCTCGGCCTTATGTCTCTTAGCTGCGGGTCCAACAATAGAGTCATCGGGTAATCCACTTCTTTTAGTGCCTGGAAGACTTGAAGTCCGTATATCATTATCGTCTTGGCTCACTCGCCGATGTGGATATTCCACAGTTGAACCTTCGAAACAATTCATAGATGGTTTTTCGCCGGTAGTAAAATAAGGATGTTGCAGGGCCTTTTCAGCCGTGAGTCGCTTTTGTGGGTCGTATTCCAGAAGGCCAGAGAGTAGCGAGAATCCTTCTTGGCCGGGAGAGTCCACAGAAGAATTACTTGGATATTGGTTACTCTTTAAGCAGGAAGTGTACCATGTCTCCAAACCTATGGGTCTGTGAACCCGAGGGGTGCTAGCTAGGAGAGATTGCAGTTGGTTGTATTCGGGCATCGAGGTAAGAAGCGGCCATTTCTCTTTCGTTGGATAACCCATGATATCAACAATCTTCTGCATCTGGTTGCGCTGAAATGGGACAGTCTTTTTGCTATCCATCTTTGCTTCCTCTCCTTTGAAGATCGGCCGAAGGGAAAGTAACTCGGCGAAGATGCAACCAACAGCCCAGAGGTCGATTGCTGGTGTATAATGTCGGGACCCGAGAAGCAACTCCGGAGCCCGATACCATATCGTTACTACCACTTTATCTCCGTTGAAAAGGCATTGCATGGGTTTGTAAAACAGTCTTGCAAGTCCTAGATCACCTATCTTGACTTCACCAGCACGAGTGACCATGATGTTTGCAGGTTTCAAATCTCGATGCATGACCCAGCTCCTATGAAGATACAGTAATCCCTGTAGCAGTTGCCAAAGGATAGATTTGATGCTTCGAGCCGGGATAGCATGACGAGAGGGTTGGGTATGATGATGAATGATCTGAAGTAGATCATGTTCAGCGTACTCAAAGACAATGAAGATACATTTATCTTCAAGAATGATTTCAACGCAATGGACCACATTCACATGATTCAGCTCAGTACACAGGGCCATTTCTCGGATGGCTGACTGCGAGATACCCGTGTACTGTACCTCACCTTCTTTGTCTGGTTTGAACCTACGTTCAAGTTAGCCCTCGATCAGTAATGTTCAAGGGATAATCCTCACTTTTTGATAGCAAACTCTTTTACCTCACCGTTTTTACCTTGAGCCTTGTATACTCGACCGTATGTTCCGCTACTGATGAAGCCGATGATCTTGTAACGCTCCATCACCCGTTTCTTACTGGTATAACCGCCAGATAGCATCTTGTCTGTAGCGTCTGGTTGATGTCCGTTGATTAGATGGTATTAAGACGTGGCACCGGAGTGTAATGGAAAAGTTGAAAAAACAAAGGTCAAGATAGAAAAGGAAGAGTGAATTGGAAGGACGAACAACCTTAACGATTTGGAATATCGAATACTGTAAAGACAGAAAGAATATTGCACAGAAAATTGATCAATTATCAGGGACGTTGAACGACATGAGAGAATTGCCCCATTCGGTGATGAGGCGACGGGTCTGCGGAGATATCGCTTATTAGACAAAATGCGGTTGAGCGTAACCGGAATAGCGAGCGTACACCGATGATTAATATACAAAGCAGCAGCTCAAGTCAGACGGGAGTGGAGAAATGGAAGAAAATTACGGGTACCAACCATTGAAGGCAGCCTGAACGCTTTGTTTCAGCGTTTGTGTGCCCGTATGGGGACCATGGGGACCTCTAGCAGTAGCTGCGGCGGATGCAGGCCCGCCTGCGGAGGATGGTGGATTCGTGTTGGTCATTTTACATCGTCAGCAGGCGAGATGTGCTGTAAAATTTGGTGACGATGGAGCGGTCAAAGGTAGCATGAAACAGCCCAGACCGATTTAATGGTCGATCTCTCAGCGATTCATAGGTTGAATTTAAGCAGTTGTGGATAACTAGGAATTCGTAAGTGCGTGGGCATAACCTGTAACATGCAGTGCTTCTCGATAGGCGGATTAGCAGCAAAGAGCAGTCGATCAGGCACTGGATAAGATTATTGTTGCTTCATCGACGACGTCGTCGACACGACAATCCGGGACGGACAGCCTCATTGATGTTGATAGCTCCTAATCAATTTGTGATATCACTAAGGTATGGATAGGTTACCTCCTAAGTCGAGGGGCAGCTCTCTTCTCGTTTGGTTGGAGGACAAGTTGTTTTCTGTAAAGGATGGCGTAGGAAACACCGCGCGCCCCTTCACGGGCACCTCCGAATTGAAATTCCTCTTCAACACCCACTCTACACCTCCATTTCGTGGAGCTCTCCGACGACGACGACATAGATGACGACGTTCGTTATAGTTTATACCGTCTGCTGATGACGCTTTGCTTTTACTGACTCGTTCGCTGTATGTATATACTCTTAATATCAGACGGGAATTCACCTTGAGCTTTGTGCATATCTCGGACCTCTGAATCTTTTGTATAGCAGTTGTATGAATCTACGGCAATTAACAGAATGTCTCAATATAGCACTTTTTCACCTTCTCTTCCTGAAGTCGAAGTAAAGCGAAGATTGCGACAGCAACATACTATGGATCCCCGAACCTGGTTCAAGGACCTTACTCCGTACTTCTTATATTTGATACTGGTATCTACTATAGGACCATTGCTCTTTGGATTCCATTTAGTAAGCAATATTCTAAGTCCTCCAAGACTCCTCTTGCTAACAGCGCATATAGGCCGAACTCAACGCCCCGGAATCAGTCATCACCTGCGAGAAGAGGTCTATTAGGACTTCTGCTGAACCATCGTTACCACAATGTATCGAGATGAATTCTGTACAGATAGGACTCGTGTCTTCTATCTTCACACTTGGAGGCTTAATAGGAGCTTTGGGAGTTGGTCCCCTATCAGCACGCTATGGACGTCTTCCCTCGATGCGATACACAACTATACCCTTCACCATTGGACCCATATTTGAGGCTGCTGCTCCTAACATTGGTACCATGGCATTGGGAAGATTCATCTCTGGTCTTGGTGCAGGAGCATCAGTGGTTGTTGTACCGATATATATTTCTGAAATCGCACCTCCTGCAGAAAAAGGCTTTTTTGGCGCTCTCACCCAGGTTATGGTCAATATGGGGATCTTGATCACGCAGCTACTTGGCTACTTCTTGAGCCATGATTCAATGTGGAGAATCATACTCGGGGTCGGGGGTCTAATTGGAATCTTGCAGGCCGCGGGTTTGGTGTTCGGCGAAGAGAGTCCAAAGTGGATGGCTGATAGGGGTCAAGTTACCAAGGCGAAGAGGATTTTACGCCACATACGAGGGAATGCATTCGATGTTGAAGATGAATTCAGTTCATGGGGACCGCACGCTTCAGATGACGGGGATGGTATGCCGACATCACTATCCACTATTACAATTGTACTGACATTGAATAGACGAGGAAGAGACTCTGTTACATAACGAGTCTGGCGATCAAAATAAAAGCAGCGAAAAGAGGATCCTAGGATTCTTCGAAGTCGCTCGACATCCTGACACAAAGAAAGCTGTTATTTCCATAGTCATGATCATGCTTGCTCAGCAGCTATGCGGTAAGTTTCGAAGAGATATGTCTATCACTCTGTGACTAATGATGTTAAGGTATCAACAGTATCATCATGTATGGTGTCAAGCTTCTTTCGGGTCTTCTAGAGGCCAATTCAGCTTTACTCAACCTTATTGTATCAGCTCTCAACATCATCGTCACCGCAGGTTGTGCCCCTCTCGTCGATAAACTTGGACGCAAGTTCTGCTTATTGAGTTCAATCTTCGGGATGGGAACAAGCTCCTTGCTACTAGCATTTGGTATCCTGAACGAGATCAAGATCCTTTCCGCCGTAGCTGTTCTCTTGTTCGTGTCCAGCTTCGCGCTTGGACTTGGACCCGTCCCGTTCCTCCTGTCAAGCGAACTCGTCAGTCCCGATGCGGTCAGTGCTACTCAGAGCTGGGCATTGGCAGCAAATTGGATAGCGACATTTGCAGTTGCGCAATTCTTCCCAATTGCAAACGCGAAGCTGCATGGTAAGGTGTACTTCGTCTTTGCAGGTCTTGCTGCTTTCTTTTGGCTGTTCATTGGCTGGTTCGTGCCTGAGACAAAAGGAAAGAAGACGGCTGACGAAGTTTGGGGAAGAGAAAGACGGGAGGACTAGAAGTGAGGGGGTTCTGGCTTCACTGCATGATTGGATATTCTTGTGTCTTTGGATGGGGTTTCATCACGGTACTGTTACGATCTCCGGCTGTAGGATTATGAAAGAACTAGTAGGGCCGTGTATGCCGTGGGTTGAATGGCGTCTCAGGGAGTTTTCACGGGTCAAAATAGGAGGTATCGGGCGACTAAGGGACGATTTCGATATCATGAAGAGAATAAGAAGTCTAGGGCACCGTTAGCACCAGGAATGTACAGCAATATGCATAGTGAGCACTTAACCTATTGGCATTCTTCGATTCTCTTTCAGCTATAAGATTTCCAACCCGCTCCAACTGGTCAATTCCGCAGCTGATGCACGGTATGAACTCATGGATTATTGTTCGTGGTCATTGCTTACATATTGATTGACAATTCCCGCCGAGACGGTGCGTTAAGGCGAGTTAAGGTGCGTTGGGAGGCCGTGAGGTTGCGGAAATGTAAGCGGGGGGCCACCCCATCAGTGCCCCAAAGTGGGCACAGACAGGCACAGACAGGAGGGTCTGGTGCGTTTCCCTCGGTCGAATTTCTGGCAAGACTGGCATCTTCGGAAACCGTACAAGATCATCTGTACTACCTCACTTTTTGCCCACACCACACCATGATGTAGCCATTTCTCACCTACATACCAATCCAATTTATATCTCTTGTATATACGAACTCGCACCCCGTTTCTTTTTCCGCAATTGATACCCCCACAACGCTTCCGAATTCCTCTTTCTTCACAGAATCTCTCCGACCGACGAGCAACGCCGATTTCCTGAAAGACACAATGACACCCGACCACTTGCCTTCGCACGCCTCGCCTGCCTTTCCTCCTTTCAACTCCCCCAGACCCGCGCTCGACTCATTCAACCTCGACAGCAAAAGAACATCCTCACACAATGACCTCCCGCCTATCCTCTCCCCCGCCTTCACTCCCCCCGCGACTCCCGGCACCGGCACGCCCGCCCTCCACCGTCCCGCACGCTCCCACCCCATCAACGATGCATCCACGCCGGCGCAGAGTCCCAAGCTCGTAGACCACCTGCCAGAAGTCCACTGCGAGGTGCGCGCGCGCATCCCCACCATCCACGGCCATGAGATGTACATCCACCTCTACACCAACTCAGAAGACAACAAAGAACACCTCGCGATCGTCTTCGGCGACAAGATCCGCAGCCGCTCCCTCGACGCCGTGCGGCCCGGCGAAACGGAGCGCGATCGCATGATCAGAGGCGCCTACGTCGGACGTCTCCACCCCGGCCGCACGAGCAGCAGGATCGAAGCGCTGAAGCGGGAAGAGGCGGAAGATGGCTTCGGGCTCGTTTTCTCCCCTCCCTCCTCCTCCTCCTCCCCAAAAAGCTCAACCGAGTCCATCGCCACGAGCGCAGAGGGCGAGACAGACCAGATCCCCACGACGGCCCTCGACGTGCCCCCCCTCGTCCGCATCCACTCCGAATGCTACACCGGCGAAACGGTCTGGTCCGCCCGCTGCGACTGCGGCGAACAGCTCAACGAAGCCGCCCGCCAGATGTCGCTCCCGTCCCCCTGCACAGGAGGAGTGATAGTGTATCTACGCCAGGAAGGCCGCGGCATCGGCCTCGGCGAGAAACTCAAGGCGTACAATCTCCAGGACCTCGGCAACGATACTTACGAAGCTAATGTCCTGCTTCGACATCCCGCGGACGCCAGGTCTTATGGGTTAGCCACGGCGATATTGCTGGATCTGGGTCTGGGGGGTGAGAGGGGGATTAGACTCCTCACTAATAATCCGGATAAGGTGCGTGCGGTTGAGGGGCCCAAGAGGGAGGTTTGCGTTAAGGAGCGTGTGGAGATGGTGCCGTTGGCGTGGAGGAGTGGGGGGAAGGAGGGCATCAAGAGTGAGGAGGTCGAGAAGTATTTGAGTACGAAGGTGTGTTTAACTGTTTGAGTTTCCTGCGGGATATGCGCTGACCGAGTGTAGATTGAGAAGTTCAAGCATATGTTGGATCGGGCGTAGATTTCTCCTTCCAGAAACATACAAGGAGGATTTTTGGGATTACTGCAGATACTTTTGGAGGCGTTAGGGGAATAACTTAGCATACGTGGGTGGCTACTTCGATCGTTGATATCATATCATATCTGCCGTCTATTGGGTCGGGTTTGGGTTTAGATACCCGACAATCTAAAACGAAATCTACATCATCATTTTCATCAAATGTCACATCCGTCCTCTCCAATGCAAACCCCTTTCCCAACAGCACCAAACACCACCTCACCACCCCCTAATACCCATCCTCAATCCCCCTCCCCCTCTCAACCTCCAACCTCTCCCCATTAACACCCCACCACATCTCACTCGTCTCCTCCCCCTTCCCCTCCCCCCTCTTCTCATCCCACGGTTTCGGACTCAAAATCAAATGCAAGTTCCGCACCTCCCCATCCCTCCAAATGACATCATGCACGCCCTTCCAGCGAAGCGTCTTAAGCGCGTTATACACGTACGGCAGTGGGACCCAGCGGCCTTTATAGAGGTCCGAGAGGAGGGACTGGTCCGCGAACTCGTAGTTGAGGGCGCTGGAGGAAGAGAGCGTGGAGAGGATTTGGGTGTAGAGGGTTTGCGAGGGGTTCACGACTTGGAGGCCGCCGTTAGGCATGCCGAGGCCGGTCAGGGCGGGTGCGGCTGTTGTTTGCGCGGTCAGGGGGGAGGCGTGTTGGGTTGTGTAGGCGCAGTTTTGGGGGATCCTGGGAGTGTTAGTCGGGGGTGA
>MU006097.1:796297-892242 GCA_010093705.1 Patellaria atrata CBS 101060
AGATACACGCATTATGCTATAACCACCCGCTCTCCACGAAGCCAATGACCAACTGCATCCCTATCGTCTGCGCGGACCTGATGGCCTACCGCGCCCGCTGCTACCTGCATCATTGGAATCTGGGCCGCTATTCCATCCCCGTCCAGCGCCGTGAACATGAGCAGAAGAGGCTGTTAAATAAGCGGGCTGCGGTTGCGCTGCATGCCTCGCAAAGGTGGGACTATAGAATCCACCCGTATTTAGAACATCAGACGCGGAAGGGGTGGAATGCGTGGCATCCGAGTTTGGATGAGGTGGTGTTCTACCTCTAGAGGTTGTTGCGCGAGGATGGGGATGGTTAGGGGGGTGAGGGCGCCTGTTGTGGTGAGGTATTGGGCGCCGGAATGTGGTCGGATGTCTGTCAGGTGGAGATACGGCTATGCGCTGTTTGGGGCTTTTCTGTTAGGAAATGGATACATGCACCGGCTTTTGGGATAATGTTTTTAGAGATTACCGAAGATAGGAGATGGCTCGGTAGGGCGAGGATTAGCTGTTGTGAACTTCTTTATAACATGATGGTCAACAGTCCAGTCTGAAATCGAAGACATATTCATTCTAGTTTCATGGTCTATTATTTATCTCCTAGCGCACCGGTAGAACGTTCATCGTGCCATTCCACCGCAATATGATTGTGTGGCGCTTCATTATCCATATCTGACCTCAGAAGAACACGAGTGGTCCAAAGGCCAAGGCTACGGTAAGGAGGCGGGGGCAATGAAGTGCACAAGTCACATAAAAATATTTGATATAAGCAAGGTAAGGTTACTTAACACCTTAAGGCTAGTTGTCAAGGTAGGTGATGATCTCTCCTTCTCGTAGTAGAATATCATTGTTGTATTAAAGTTATATCATTCCTCTACGCAGAACTAGCTCTATAAGCACGCCCTCGTCGAAGGTATCCAAAAGCCTGACCATCTTTACCCCAACTCCCGGATTCCTTTGATAGACCGTTAACTTCCCCCACCCCCTTATCCACCTTCAAAGCACATCAAATCTTCCCTTCATCTCCACCCTCAGACGTCTCCAAAACATGCCCCCAAACCCTCGGATACACATCCCTCACACTCCCCCTCCCCATCCACAAATCCAAATGCCCATACCCCCGCACAACCTTTCTCCTATAATCCCCCCCACTGAACCTCTCCCTCAGCACCTCGCACGCGCGTCCCGTACTCTCAGGTACAAAAACCACATTCTTCCCGCCCGCCAAAAACAGCACCTTCAACCCCCTGAACCTCTCCAAGCCGTCCGCGGTCACCAAACTCCTGCCCTCATTATCGCACGCCTCGCCAGCCGCCCCCATGGCGGTAAGATGGGAGAGGAAGTCCATGTGTAGCCCGTTGAAGAAGGAGTGGAGGTGGGAGTGCGTGGCGCGGTTGAGGTTAGCGTGGACCCAGAGGCGGCCGAAGGCCAGGGAGCAGCGGTGGCAGGTGGGATCGTTGCAGAGGTCGGGGGCGCGGGTTGGGTAGAGGCGGAGGAGGGTGTCTAGAGCGCGGTGGAAGGGGGTTTCGTGTGTAGGGTGAGGGGTGGTTCGGAACCAGGTGTCGCGGGCAAGGAACTGTAGATACGGTTAGTATGACATTAGAGAGATGAAGAGGATAAGGGATGTGGTTTACTCTATATAGCTTTGGTAGGAGTTTCGGTCCCAGCGCTACCTTCCACCGATTCACGGCGCCGAACTTTTGGTAGAAAAACGCTTGGCTGACTGTCATGCCTTGGAACCAGTCTGCGGGGACTAAGCCCTCGAGGAGCGCCATTGAGGTTGATATCGCGCCGACGCAGTGGGTTACGACGTAGAACTTTCGGTTTTGATATTGTTCTCTTACGTACCGCATTGCGGCTACGACGTCGAGACGGGCGTCATAGGCTGTGTGTCCTTCTTTGACAGATGGCGAGATGCCGAAACGTAGTGTGGTTACGTAGGCGGTATGGCCACGGGAGGTGAAGTATTCGACTGTGTTTGTGGGGATTGTTGGGAGGGCGAAAATTTGATCGTCGACGGCTGCCCCGGGGATGAAGAGAATGGGAACTTTACTTTCGGATCTAGGGGTAGAAGGGGTAATATCGGGGGTCCATACTTTCATGATAGTCTGGATACCATCGTCGGCGGTGAGTGTTACGGTCTGAGATGGGGGGATCTTTGGTAAATATCCTTCTGTTCCTGAGGCTGGAAGAGAGAATGGGCGGAACGGACTGAAGATGTAGCCTGCGGTATTGCGAGCGAAGTAACGTATGAATTTCCATTTCCCTGTTTTCCTCCTTGAGGGCTTTGTCTCGGTGGATGATCTGATGGTTTTCAGTTCTGATACAAAATTGCTCCAGCTGATCTTCAATTTTCCTTTACCGGCTAAGGTACCGTCAGGATGCTTGATGGTTGTGTACAGAGTTGTTGTTGCTCTCCAAGCCCCTGAGACGGAAAATGCTATACTCGAATCGATATTCTTTAAACCTTCCAGAAGATATGTCTCGTTGTCCGTGCTCAATAGACTCAACTTATACACGATACTCTTTGCATCCGATACATTCTCATCAGGGATAAAGAATTGGACTTTTCCACTGGTAATCAGGAGTGGTTCCTTTGATAATGCGACACAAGCAAATGAGCCAGTCGCAGGAGCAGCGTGGTCGGGATCTCGTAATACTACTTCAGTTAGCAAGAAAGGGAAACGGGAGAAAGGCATGTCCACACACATATGTCCACATCTTGAGCATTTATACTCAAATACAACCTCCCAAGGCTCGCACATCCTATGGCCGTGTTCTCAGCTAGGTCAAAATCATCGATGTCGCTTCCGATGTGAACATAGCCCTCCATAGTCTCCGTAAAGCGAATTCCGCCATCATTTTCAGCGAAGTCAGTCGTCGTCCTCGCGTGAGTCTCTTTATGTATCATATCACGAGACTGTGTAGGTTTGCCGAAGAGATTGAGTTCCCCATTTTCGCTTTGATCAATAGTCCACCCGCGCTGGTGTGCTATCAAATCAACGGACCGTTCGGCTAGTGCAGTTATTGTCGCAAGTGGATTGACTCCTTGAAAATGAGCATAAGTAAGAGCAAGATAATACATACGTAAAGGAAAGCTCACCTAACGAAGAGGGTATAATTGCGCCGTCTACACACACCAAACCCTCGTAAATTTCACTTCCGTTGCCCGTAAATACCTGGCCAAGATGATTCGTCGCGCCTTTACGGCCTGTATTGTCAGAGCTCATGATCGCTCCTCCAAGGGGATGTACCGTTATCTGTTTTTTGGAGTTGAAAGCTGCCCGATTGATATTAGCACTGTCTTTTCCAAAGGGATAACATCATCGTACCAGCGTAAAACGGCGAGTTGATTAAAGTACCGCCGATTCCATTCGTGGCTTTTTCTAATATCTTCTTGATATGTTGAACATGCTCGGTTCTTGTGACCCCTGAGAACTCCAAGCATGGACTATCATTTTCAAGAGTCAAACTGCCTTCATTAGTATCATGTGACATGATCAAATATGTCTGTGTTCGATTGACACTGCTCCCTTTAGCGTAGGGTCCCCTAATCCTATTCTTCATTCGTGAGCTAAAGTGTCTCAGTCGTTGTGGCATCGTAAACGGTTTAGGATGTATCTTTCCCGGAAGAGCTTCTAGAACAGGCTGGACCAATGGAGCAAGAACTTTAGGAATTGCCCCTTCTTGGATGACATGACCATCGAGTACATTTGGAGCGGCTTTCGGACCCCGGTTATCGATGATTCCTGTTATTGTTGGTCCACAAGGAACTCCTTTGGATGACGTTTCACGACCGATTCCATTGACGATTTCGTCGCTGTTGTAACCAAATGCTAAGAAATCACCATTTCCCGATAGCTTTTGACCAATCACGGGAGATAATGATAAACCATGAGCCTGTGAACGTAGTAAGATTTCCGTAGTCCCTAATGCACCCGCACCGAGGAAACATATCTCCCTCTATTGTACGTTAGGTTATAACACTACAAATTGTTTGGAGGGTTAACTTACCGCTTTGACCCACATAAGTTGACTGTAAAATACTTTTTTGAATGAACTTCGGTGGTAACCATGCCACGCGAAGAATATAGTATAACCTGAGCCCTCCTTGTCTTTGCGAATATACCTTACCTCGCATTCACAGAATAGTTCTGCTCCCCAGTTCCAGGCATCCGCGATATAAGTCATCAGCACCGAGTTCTTAGAGCCATCATTCACACCGGTCATATCTTGGCCGGACCCTGTTGATGCGTTCATCCTGACCCCAGTACTGTTGAGTCCATTGTGGAAGAAGGTCGTCTGAGGAACTCGATAGAAGTTCTCCTCTAAACCTAGTATCCTAGACTGTTCTTGTAGAACTGAGAGCTTCTGTAGGTTGGGATAGTCCTTCGGATACTGAGTTGGTTGTAGCATTTTAGCGGCAGCAGCATAATCTAAGTTGGATTAGATTGGTAACTGTACATGGTTAGGAGACCTCTTACACTTCTTTAGTGAAAACGGGTCTTTCCGAATACTTTCAGGCCAGGCGTCCAACTCGAGAGTTCTTTTATCACACTCCAAGAACACATTGGCATTTATCAGAGATGTACCTCCTAGACCTATGATATGTTAACAACGGGGAAAGCAGAAGGAGATAGCATGTATACCGTTTCCCACTAAAGCGTTCTGTCCATCACCAAGAATAAGATGATAGAGTCCTGTTGTCTTCCCCAATTTAGAGTTCTTAAACAGTCCAGTACTCTTGCAATAATGACCAGAGATATGCAGTTCCGACTTAGCAGCTTTGAGGCCGCTCGGATATTGTCCAGCTGGTATATCCATTTAGCTTGATGATTTTGCAAATAAGAAAGTTGTTCTCACTTACGCCATTTCTCCTTACCCAGCTCTAGAACTGCAACCGACTTCCCAGCTCTTGCTATTCTGCTCGCTGCGACACCACCTCCATAACCTGATCCTACGACCACAACATCATACTCGGGCCTCATTGCCGACACTGAACGGCTCAGTACCGGATACGTCTTACCATTGGGAGCCGAGCCGGGTACCAGAGGTTCGGTTTCTGTTTCCCCTGTCCTTGCCCCCGCATTCGGTCTCCAATAGGGGAGATGCCCGCCTTTGACGTCTGCCATAGTGGTGGGATTGGAAAGAAGATTCCACAACATTCTGTCAACGTGAAGGAGGAACCTATATAATCGTTGAGAGATTTTAGAACAAAAGCTAGCTTGTGAAAGCCCTAAGCCCAAGGTCGCCCAATTTCAGCTATGAGGTTAGTGGCAGTGTCGCCTCGTGGATAGTCAACGACTAAGAGCCAGTTCCTGATACACTCGGCCGAATGCTTGTCTTCAAAACGCTTCTGAGCGTCCAATAATAGCCTCTAGAGTTAAGCTATCAGAACTAGGGCTAGGGAGTCGTTTCGGGTAGTAAAATCACTAGCGGATAGTCTATATGGAACACCATTCGACGATGCGACGCGAGTCTTGATATGTAGATATATCTCTGGAGAAATGTTAGGTTGCTTTGTAACCTCCTGTCATACTCATAGAGAGGATATATACTCAAATGAACCATTGTTTCTTTTTCACAATCTTCCCATCTGATCAATCCCTACATCCTAACCTCTAAATCCTAAGTACTTGTACTCGGGATGCTTCATACTGAAGACGGATTGCAAGGTATACGGAAGTACATCCTGATTCATCGACCTCATCAACGTCTTTGCCCTAGCTCTTCTCTTCCTTCACTGTTATTGGAGTAACTCATCAACCCTATCTAAATCAAGAAAAGGTAGGAATATGTTAGGACAATCCTCAATCTCACGCGTCATGCGCGCCTTGACTTTCTTTTCCCAGATGTCGGAGCTAACGAAGGACCCGACGCTCCGACTCCTACCTTTTCTCTGACCACCACCCATCCCTATCAGTGATTTCCACAAGAATCCCATTCCTACCAACAAGATTAACGTTTAAATGATGTTACTCAGGTCTAAAGCGTCATGTACTGATACGGACAGGTTATAAAAGTTTTGATCAACCTTGGGAATCACCAGAATGTCAGTATGTTCACTATGTTGCTGATTCACATGTCCTATTATAAACAAGGCGACCAACAATGCCCACCAAGTAAGGATGATGTGCGTCTCGCGCAGAATCGAAATCCCTCAAGCTGCAGTCGTTGTCGATCTCCCGAATGTTAAGTGATCATTTGTTTCTTGCGATCCTGACTGAGAACCAGTAACAGATACCAGGCTCCTCTATCCTATATAAGGCACCTTATAAATCAACCTCCATACGCAAACCCCCCTCTTCAGTATAAAAACTGTAGATGATCTTCTCAGCCTCGCTATTTCTTTAAAGTCTGAATCCTACTTTATCTCAATCTTTTCGCTTATGGCTTTCTTTATCGTGATCCATACTCGTATGAGTTGGGCATCTAAGTTATGTATATAGCAAAGTACTTTATCCATCTTCAACCACACCAGAATTCAAAGAATCCCCATTCATTTCAGACACATTAAATCAAAATCGCAAAAAGTACAAATAACGCACACACACACAGAATATGACATCAAGAATCATCATTGTAACTGTCTATATAACAAGCAGTTCAGAAGGAAGCCTCAGCTAGGTCACAACAGAAATACATCGCGAAAGCCCTATCGTACACCATCGCCCTCACTTTTCCTCCACTGTTACCTTCCCCCTTTCTGTCCCCTAATCCCCCTCAACAGCCCTCCCATCCTAAAACCTACAACCTACAACTTAAGCGCCCTCCTCGCCTTCCCCATCCTCCTCTTCGCGCTCGCAGCTTGCGCAAGCAACTGATTGAACGTATCAGCCGTAGCCTGGTTCCTGGTACCAAGAGCTGCAATCTGCGCCTGCGCGTCCCTGCACGCGTCGATGCCGGCCTGGTTCGCCTCGCAGACGTTGATCAGCTGGTCGCAGACGCGGTTGGTAATGATGTTGGGGTTGAGCGCCTCTTGCTGCCCTTCGGCGACGAGCGGGTCGATTGGGATGAAGGTGAATTCGTCGGCGGGACGGCCGCCGAGACCGCCTTCGAATTTGATGGAGGGGTCGCAGATGCCGAAGGAGACGCCGCCGGCTGCGGCGCCGTCGTTGTTGTCGGCGGCATTGTCGTTCATGGCGTTGTCGGCAGCGTTATCGTTGTTCATGGTGTCGTCAGCGGCGTCATCGGCAGCATTATCATCTGCAGCTGGGGCTTGCACAACGCCAGCACACTGGTCTGCGATATTACCAGCTCCAGCATCGGCACCAGCATCGGCGTCAGCACCAGCATCAGCGTCGGCTCCAGCGTCAGCATCAGCACCAGCACCAGCACCAGAGTTATCAACAGTAGCACCACCGGCATCCTGAGCGATGAACTCAGTGAATCCATTGGCAGCCAAGAGGTCTGCAATGCTCATGCCATCCGCGTCAAGTGGAGTCTGAACAGTCTGAGCAGACAAAGCATTCGCAATATCCGCATCCGTGAAAGCGGGATCGATCAAGGGGGTGATACCCCTAAGAAGGGGGTTCTGCGGGAGCGTTGGGTCACTGCAAACGGTCGGGACGGTTGCGGCGAAGGGGTTGACATTCTTCTCTGCGGCTACCATGCCGATGGCTGCTGCGACGGCATCGGCGCCCTCACCCAGGTCGGTGAGGATCTGGTCGGCGGTTACGAGCTTGTCGCAAGCGTTTGTGCCGGCGAGGAGGTCGGAGACAGCGGCGCCAGCAATGGTCTGGGCGGCGCCGGGTTCACCGCCATTGACGGCCGCGATAGCACCAATTGGGATCTGTTCTTGACCGAAGCTATGATGGGGAAATTAGAAACCAGTTCCTAGAGTTTAGATGAGAAGGAAGCTTACCGAGCTTCTGCCACAGCAGCAAGGACTGCAATGAGGACGGATTGGGAGTACATTTTCGTAGCAGGAAGATATATTTTGACAATGAAGAAAGAAGGTAAAAATGGCAATGCAACAATTGGACTAGGCTAGCCTGAGTAAGAAGTGAATGACCGACCGGCGGGTAAAGCAAAAAAAAGGGTACAAAGAAGGAATGACAGTAAGAAACTGAAGCTGATGACTCTCGAAGTGTCGTGATGAGAAGACGAAAACCAATCCTCGCAGCATTGCAATCGCTCTTATATCAATCCATAGCTAAGACCCAAGCGCATCATGAAGCAGCCGCTCCACAGTGCAATGAGCACAGGGGATTTCTTGGTAGTTTCGCAACCTGCAATCACCTCAACAGGGTGCACTCGATCGACGCCAAGAGGGGAGTATATAGACGGTTGAAGATGACCCAGGCGGCGCTACACTGTGAGCCTCATGCCTTAGGTTGTAATAAGTCTCATCGATTATAGCCTCGACCCGCTAAACAAATCCGGTGGTGTTTAGAGTGATGGTAGTATGGGATTGTAGTCAGCGGGAAGAGTCGTGATGTTGAATCAGGGTTCTTCGCTTAGCCAAGTTTAGTAGTCTGAAGGAGAGGGTGTCGCATACCAGTTTCAGATATCTTTTTCGCAAGTATCACGAACATAATAAGGGTCTACTATACCCTAACTATTCAGTTAAGAGTATGGTCTTTGTCTGAGCAAGAAACCGGCTCAACAGGTTCCATGACTCCCTCAATATCAATGCTTCATGAACCGTTTCTAGAGTTCTTGGAGAACGTAAACACGTGCAATGACCAAGAAGGCAGATGGGCCATGCAAATATGTTGATTGGAGTTGCTAAGGAAAAAAGTGTACCAGATTCCTGGTCCATACGCCACATGAATGATGCTCCGCGGTCCCGTCTTGAATATGTGCTCAGCGCTTGCAGGAGACACGGGCAAATGGTCTGAAACATAAAATGCAGTCGGGGAAGCAAACCACCCAGGTCACCATTTATGGTGAGCACGAAACCCAAAAGATCATTACCTCAGGAATCTAATGCTAAACAATATGCTGCACAAAACACAAAAACACAACTCTACTCTTCTAGTTCCTATCCAACCTTCTCCGCAAGTTACGGGTCTTCTTCATTAACTTCTTATACTTGTGCTTCTTCATCTTGAGTTTCCTTTGCCTCTTGACAGAAATGAGCATCATTTCTTGTTGTTTTCTAATTGCCTTCTCCTCCCTTGATTCGTTGAATTGAAGTTGTCGCGATCTCATTCGATCTAGGAAAGGTTGATGAGCTGGTGTCTGGCGAATCACTATGTGAGCGTCTTCGCCTGTCCCTTGTTTCGGGGGTACCGGCACTTGAACAACTGGGGAAGTCGTGGCACTGTACTCTTTTGATCCATCACCGTACGTCGATTCGGTTACGATGATACTCGTACTCCACGCGACCTGTTTCTTGAGAGAACCTTGAGGAACAGGCTCGGATAGTTCTCCATCACTGGCCTTGATGTTCTTCATCGGCTTAGGCGGAGGAGGAGGGTGGAAGGGTCGCATTTCCGGTTCTGATGCATATTGTTGGACAACCACGGTTGGCGGGCTGTCCAGATGTGTCGCAAAATCAGATCCCATTGATGCATTCAAGAATTCTTTCCTTGCGGCCCTCTCTTCATTGGAGATATAAGTTGACTCTAGACTACTGATGGTATCCTGAAGGGTTCGTTCTATCAGCTTATGCGGTTCCGGCATTTCAAACAGATTGTTGAAAACTTCGGTTGTCGTAGGTTTGGGAAATCCCGTTGCATGTACTGATATGGGTCGATGAAGCGCGAAGAAAGATGCCAGGGACACATCTACATATTGTTAGTTGGGTACGATAATGAATACACAGACAGATTCCAACCTTTCTCTTGTAAATGGTTTGTCATCTGAACCACAGGGACCTTCAAAGCTGTTGCATTTCCTCCCTTTAATTGTGCAGCAGCGCCATTGTCCTTGGTTCTTCGTCGACCGCCACGTCCAGTCGTCCGTTTCTCTCCGTCAGCCTTGGGTTTGGCCGAGGTCTGACCTTGTGCTTCTGGTAAAGAATCCGATCCTCGAGCACCATCGATCTTCGAAGATGAATGGCGTCGCTGGTGAACTCTCCGGCAACATTGGGCGGACAGATGGGTCGGTAGAGCGCCTATTATTGGCGCATTGGAGGATCGACTGGTGGAGACAGATGATGTGCAGGTTGATCGTACCGCTCGTGATATCGAAGGGGCAAACATTTCCAGCATGAACAGACCGTGTTGGGACTCGTTCAGGGGTTGGGTCGATAATCGTTATGACGAGAGAGAGGGTGAAGTTGTTGATCAAAGGCAAGGCGAGGTCGCTGAATGTTTTACCGCAGTTCTACCGTGAAAGCACGTGCCAAAAGGAAATAGCGATCCTTTGATATTCGGTGCAATTGTAAGAAAAAGAGGTGCATCAACTACTGTTATTATAATTGAATATAACTAGTGGAGTTGGGTATCAATCCATTCATTTCAATATAGTATCATTTCGAGACGGTTGTCTTCGTCTTTCCACCTCCACCGTCAAAGTCGTTGAAAATTACAACCCAAGAAGCAAAACCATAGCAGTTCCTCGCGAAAATATGCCACCAGTCTTCTCGTCAAATAAGCGTGGTAGCGCGAACCAAAACTCTTCGAGAAGAAATCGAATTACGGACGTTTGCCGCCCAAAGCAACGCCTTGAACGCCCAGGAGTCGTTACATCATGCCTATACAGGCCGCCTTTGGAAAAATCAAAATCAGGACTTAACAAGTCGACGCTCGAGGGTTTTGTATCTCACAGGATAAGCGCATTAAGGTTGCGTTGCACAATCATATCTTGAACTGAATCCATGGTCTTCTTCAAGAGATCCGTATCAGTCGCGTTCGTATAATGAACATAGACCTCCTTCTTCGGTTGTCGTACAAGGTTCTTGAATTTTCTAGCAAAGAACTCTTGCGCCGCTTCGATATCGTTGTTCTTTCCGTCGTAGTCTGGGAAGTGCTTGTTGATAGGGCTCATGCCCGAAGCAAGTTTATCTCGGAAGAGATCGATTTTATTCAAGAAAAGAATAAGGGCCGACTTTTCGAAGTATTTTGAATTTGATATCGATTCGAACAGCATCAAAGCTTCGTGCATTTGATTCTATACGCTCGTTAGTAGGTCGTTAACTTGTAAGTGGTAGTGAGGCATATCACTTACGCCATTCCTATCTTCAACGAGTACATGGTCGTATCCACTTATCGCTACAAGGAACAGTACAACCTGGACGTTATCGAAGACATGTATCCACTTCTTTCGTTCTGATCTTTGACCACCAACGTCGAACATGCGATATGTGAGGTTACCTAGATCGAAGATTGTTTCGCTTATCCCTGTCGTCCGTAGTCGAGTGCGGAGGATATCCTGATCGGTTGGAAGGTAATCTCGTAGGAACAATCGCTCAATATCAGTAAAGAAACTGCAAGACTGTTAGCTGGTGTCTAAATATTTCCGAATAAATGATCCCAAGGGAGCCGTACTAGCTCAGATTGTCATGTAACGCATATTCATTTCCTTTGAGAATAGCCAGTTGAACACCCTTGTCCGCCCATAGACTCGTAAAAGCATGTAGGCACTCGGGCGGCATAGCATCATCTGGTCCGATCTCTGGGTCAGCAGCAATGAGGTCGGCGTATCTCTATGTTACCAATTATCAGTCATGGTTGCTTTGTTACACGATCGGTGGCGATTGAGCGAAGGAAGGGGACCCACAAGGTTGTCCTCATCCTCAAAGTCCGTCTCTTGCTCTTGCATAGCGCTAAAGATGATCTGAAATGCGTTGACTAGATTGTTGAATATGACGACGCGCCATTGTTTCTTCTCTGATTTCGAGAAGCCGCCGGTATGTATAACTCGCATCTGCTTGAGGACTGTTGACTTGCCGCTTTCTCCAGCACCTATACGTACATATTGTTAGGACTCGGTTTGACCCGATCTGGAGGTTAGGCTACCTAGTAGTAACAGCTTCACCTCTCGCTCTTGTTTCTTTCTATCTAGACGTATGACCTTTTCAATCTCTTCATTTCGCCTGGACTCCGGGTCCTCTTGTTTCTTGCCAAAACACATTATACCGGGTGCCATAGGATTCTGAGGGATTAGGACCTGTTCTGCGATTCTTCTACAATCCAAGTTGTCAGCGATAGGTCAAATCAAATGGTCAAGGTTGCGCTTTGCTCACAATGTTCTGGTTACACACTCCAACGGCGGGGATGCGGAGGTGCAAGTTTGGACCCAACGTGGTCTTTTTTCGTCTCGCAACTGCCTGAGATGTTTGAGAGGAAGTTTGAAATAAGCAACAAGCAGGAAACGAGCAGGAAGTAGTTTCCTAGACCGGCTGAGACAAGCGCAAGCAGGTAAGGTAGAGATTTTATTAGTCTTGTTGGAGAAATGAAACGGATGCCGCTCTGCTTTCGTAAATGTACTATGTAGCTATTTGCACCCTGACAGACTTCCTTGGCGCGTAGGGGTAGGACCTTTTACGGCGAAATGGTTATTGTCAGAGGGATAATAATGTGCGATTGTTTGAAGTTTATTGATGCTATTGTTGCTTATTGTGTCCAGGTGATGAATGGTTGGACAATGGTCTCTCGGGTTATCGCGCGGGGTGTATATAGAATGCGAAAAGTCACAATCAACAAATATAATAGGGGAAACGTAGGAATAAAAAAAGATGAAAGGTAGAAATGCGATTGTGGGGTTTTAGATGAAAAAGTCACGTTTGTAGATATCATGAGAAATTTGAATTATGTACAGGATGGATGATGGATTACAAGTATTCTATCGTCGTGACTCGTGAGAGCTTCTCTGCTTCTCTGCTTCTCTTCCCCCCGATATCACCCCAATTCCTACAAAGAACCCGTACCCGCAAACGATGAGCCGTAAAGAGATAATTGGGCAGATGGCTCCTTACATTCTCCATTATTGGTGCTGTCTCTAGAGCAGAGTTACGATCGGCGCAACTGGGTATGGGGGAATGTGGTGTGGCTCTCACTTCGCACGGCCTTCCGTCCTTGATAGGGCTTTAGGGGGTACCAGCCAAAAGGTTCGAGGAGCTCTTAGCACTCTTAGTAGGTTTCAAAGCGGCCTACGAGGGCAAATTGAACGTGTAGGATTCTCTGGAAGCTGTGCCGAATTTCTGAAGTGGACCCGGCTCTGAGGGCGGTGGCGTTCCTTCAAGAACGAGCAAAGGAGGTTAGGGGGATCATTCGTTGAGATTTCATACCCCCATGTGCTTCCGTGATCCAAAGTTCCAAACCTTTTCTTTCTTTTCCACCAGACCAGACGAACACTCCCGGACTCCCGTTCAACCCACTTGGGTTTGCACTCAAAATCCTCATCGTCCCGTTCCTTCTCGGCCCATACCGTTACCGCTCAAGCGTTTTCAGTTGTTGTTATATGTATCCGCTTTGCCATCTTTTTGTTGCTTTGATATCAACAGTAAACGGAGACCGTGTCCCTTACTAAAACTTCTGTTGCGGTCTCGCCGATTTGCCTTTGAAATGATTGCTTCCAATACTTCTCTCCTAAGACTTGCATGAAGCAGCACGAGCTGTATAGTGCTCTGCATGAAGCCATGCACGCTTGCTGTTAGCCTGCGACCATACTCTGCTGGCATTCGTTTACCGTAACCAAAAAGCTGCATAGAAAGCTATGTCTCTCTCTAGTTCCACTCCGCCCACCTCGTCCGTGGGTTGTTGCATTACCCATGGGCCAGTAACACTCTTATCGTCTGCAACCTTCTGGCTTTGGAGGAATTGCCAGTTAATTAATATCTGGCCACCCCCTCGGTCCCGGGATGAACTCGATCAACGCACGAGACACACCATATATGGAAATATGCTCACCCTCGTAACAATCATATTTCTCATCCCCTAACCCTCATGGGCATCGGATTAGTCCACCAAGCTTTCTTTCTCTTTTGCCAAAGTTTGAACCAACATTAAAGTCATGGCGTTTCGTCTGACGTCGCATACTTCTGTCATTAGGGTAGCACTCGTGCTTCTAGTTTGATTTTGAGTGATTATACTCTTCCAAAAAGAAAAAGTACTTGTGATTTTAGCGTCGACCTACGATCAGGTAGTCCTCTTAGTCTTCCATGGACCAAGCTCTATGGACTCGGAACTCCAGGATCGAGAGAAGGGTCATCGATGATTCAATCGTCGATTATTAACTCGATCGTGTTCCCAGCTGGTTGAGATATCGATAGTTTTGCTTCTATAACTACACCCTCGAGGTAATGCCTGACTGCCTCGATAATGGGTAGAAAGGCGTGGATGTGTGTAGAGAGTACAGCACTTATATTATATCCGGGGAGTATATGTACTGCGCGAATGTCCGTAAATGACCAGGGAATCCATCTGCAAATCTTTCGGGTTCAGAGCTTTGATTTGCAATTACCTTATATACCCAGGGGTATCTACGTCCCTGGCCGATTGCGAGCACTCTTCATTTAGGTTAACCCTAGAGTTCATATGCATTATCTCTTATGTCAAAAAGACTTTCATGGTGAGTATATCTCTTTGGCTACACTCTGACCCTGGAATTGACTGCCGACTCAAGCTTCTAGGCAAGATTTGAAATCAAAGAGAACTCACCAAATAGCGTTCAATTATATTTCTTTTTATCTAGTACATCGTCATATACCTCTCTCAGAAAAGCTGCCTTTGCTCTAAAGCGTGGGTTCGGTCCGCATGTAGCCGCACTTCTACCTACCAAGTGGCTCTAGGGGAGAAACGACTATTGTATTCCTGAAGAAACAGAAGAAACAGTTCTAGGTGACTATGAATATCATTTTTTCAAGACTTTAAAGACATCAGCATTCCCAGTCCTGTGACAATTTACCCTCGGATATTCTCCCTGGAACTCAATGATTGCTTTATTATCTTTCTTCTTTCTTTATGTCGAACCTCCTTATACTTTGACGCCACGGCCCATGGAATCTCGGTTTCTATCTGTTGGAGCACCCGAGGGAGGGTTAACACTCGAGATCCATACAATTGATAAGGCGTGGAATTGATAGTCTACCGGTTTCCGAATGGAGGCCTCCGCTCCAGGAAGGATTTGCGATTAGAAGATTATATATTGCTGTCAGAAAGCACCCTGAGACTATTAGAAGATATTCTACGCCGACTCGGCCAAAAGTTGCTTTCAAAGTATCTTACAATATGTACTAGGCAATATTGCTCTATCGACATCGTATCTCCTTCTGATGGGCTATACCGGACCGCAAGTCGAGTGTTGGATGGTTCGCAGAGTCCCTTGCTCCCACTAGTATCCTTCACGACGGGATTCGAGCAACCTATCTTCCAGTTTCCATAGTCGATAATAGGCGGTGGAGTAGAAACATTGACGTTCGATTTCAGGATGGCGCTGTATCTTTCTACGATATCTCTATTTTGGGACCTGCTGGCTTCTACTCTGCTTCTGCTCTTGGATATCCAGATGGAAACCAGTGACGCGATCGCCAGGGAATACACTATGCGAAACTACCTACGTCTTCCAGTATAAAATATAGTAACCTAGAGAACTGCACTAGAACTGATGCATCTCGAATTTGAAGCAGAAACACAATGTTGTAGGAGTGTGCTTGGCTGTGATAGCCGGCTATAGATAAGGAAAAGATGCCTCCAGAGGATATGTCCACTTTCTGAAAAGGATAATACTTTCCCCGAGGCGAAGTAAAAAACGAATGAATCACCCTTAGAAGCTTCTACGGTATCAACGATCAGGTATTTTACTTATATAAGCTTCTTGGGCGCAATAGGCATTAGGGGACCCCAATGGATAGCTCTGAATTGATTACGTCCGCCTTACTATTTCCTTCATAACATCTTCTACTCGCTCCTCGCATCCTTGGCCACACAACTTTATTTCCTCCACTTCTATATAACGTCGCTCTTTCTAACTCTCACACCCAAATCCGCACACCTGCATCTCACCATCAAGTTATACCCTCTTCCAATAGGAAGTATACTTTATACGATGTCTTCGCAGGCGGAACCAGCTGCAACTACGGATTTGCACTATTTAAGAGCCACCGAAGGACAGCACGAGGATACTGAAGCCGGAGCTTCCGAAGTATTGGTACGTATTATTCAAGCACAAGAGCCTAATTAGCCAGCATACTCATCATTGTATAGCCGGCCGTTGAACAGACAATCAAGAGCCTCATATTCAACATCAAGTACCTTAAACCCGGGGAGAAGATCTTGGAGAACGAGATCCAGCGTTTCGAAACAGAGATAGAGAGGTATGCAAAGGCATTGTCATCTATCTACGATCAGAAAGCTAACGAATTTCTTCTTCAAGCTATGGACCCAATGTATCAAGAACGGGGATGAGACCATCACGGAACTCGAGCTGCAGCTCGCAGGGCTCCATCCCGACATGGAGGTTCGTAACCGAGTATTTCCATCCGTACAGTACATAGCATGGCTCCCGAAACTAACTAACTGGGCTCTCTAGGAAACCATAAAGATGCGCATCGCTACTATGAACGAGAAGGACCAAGAAATCAAGTCGCTCAAGAATCGTGTTGAGGCACTTACGCAGGTCCTCAAGAGTAGCGGTCGTACCCAGTTGATGCGCGACCTCGGTGCGGCATCCAGGTCAAACATCGAGGCGGCCTTTGTCGACGAAGCCAATTTCTGGAAACAGAAGTATATACAAGAGAAGGCGAGTAAGAAGGTAGCCGAAAGGTTCATCTGAATGGTATACCGAACGAATCTATTTCATGTGAGGGGTAGAGTTACTTGTAGGCTATGGTAAGCTTTGAATGTCCCTAGAGACTTCTGGTTAGAATTATATCATCATGGAGCAGTTATTCGCTGCGGCAAAGAGGGGTGTGTTTGTTGTATAGGTAATCATAAATGCAACTCATCCGATTCAAATCTTCCGAGTCAAATGTCCCTATAAACTGTAAATGGCGTTAGCAATCCCCCAGCACAACTCACACAAGGACGCGGGACGCAAAGAGGCGATGTAAAATATTTCTCAAACCGGGTCACTTTACATGCACAATATAAATTATTTTTTTTCTTCTCTTTTCAGAAAATCCTTGGTGGCCCATTAAAGGACACGCACGGTTTGCAGCGAGCGGCGAAGCGATCGATTCCGATCATCGTTAAGTTCTCTCTCTTTTCCCGCAAATCTCTATTTATCTCTTGATCATAACACTTATCTTCCTTATTTCTCGAAAAGGCCCCTGACTAAGTCAAGCACCCTTGATATATATCGTCATCGCCAACGCACACCGAACTTGAGGTCGAAACCTTACACCAATTTACCAACCTAAACACTTCTCCCAAACCACCTCCAAATTTTAAACCCGTAAATCACAACACCCTCGAACCCCGTCCCAAACTCTAACCCAACTAACCAGACACTCATACACGCTACCACTTAGCATTCCATAGATCATTACCTCCAAATCCACATATGCAGTTCTAAGGCTCTCTATTCGCGGCGTCACACATACCGGGGCAAACCCACCTCAATAAACTCCTATGCCCTTTCATGAGTTTCGTTATAAGAAAGGCGTAAGCGTTCAATGTAAACTGTGCTATATTTCAACGACGTTGAACTAATTAGCGGCTTGTGTATCAAGAGGTACAAACCACTCTATCCCGCCTAAGATTTATCGGCATGTCGGATGCGGGATATAGTCATGTAAAATATTGCAGGATCGTGGCATTGCCCTGTCAGAGGAAATGGAGTATGGAGGAGGTGGCATTTCACTGTACTGCTGAAGATACCGATTGCTGTTCTGGGTTTGAGGTGTGCGGGGATATCTTAAAGGCATACAGCGTTGGAAGTGGATATGCCGTTTAGGTTACATAGGTACAGTAAGGGTAGACCTCATTTTCAACATCCCCATTCATCAAACCACACAGCTTGAGGTGGTAAGAGGTTCAGCCAGGCGGGTATATCTTAAAGCAACTCAAACCTGAGTATAGACTAACATGAGCTCAAGATATCTAGCTTAACAACACACCTTGGCCTGTTTTGGCTTCCTGTCCCAGTGAATATCAGGTGAGTATGACTATAGGCAGTGTTTTCTCCTGGAAGGAGTGTGTCCCTCCTAAAGAGACGAAGTAGAAAAGTAACACAGCTGCTCGGTAAGCAAGTTGCATTTCTACTCGGTGAACAACTTTCAATTTACGAAGAAGTCAGTTATTCTACAGTTAGCCCGAGTACCTCTCTAACGAGCACCCTTTCTGCACACTCCAACAGCGAAAACGACCATGCGCGAAAGCCGCACTGAGCACATATGACGTGATGCGGAAGTCCCTTAGTATGCTGTGGGAGTCAAGTTTAACATCGGAGCTACCGTACGCTCGCTTAGAATTCATCCCGCACTTCCTGAATCTCAGGGTTACTTGCCTATGGCGTATCAGCGCTTTGGAAGTCGCTGGACGCCAGTGACGTTTAGAGCCGAATTGAGGTAGTACCCGCTCGTTGGCGTACTACAGCTAGGTAGCTGTAAGGTATGTACGACTTGGATAGCGTGGACTCCATGTGCTTGCTGGAAGGGGACGATAATGGTGAGCAACGATGGGATGAGGTCGCACATGGGAAACTAAGTCTTGCAGATTGGTTGTCCACTCATAGGTATCCTGCATTCGTACGTCTCAGCCACTTGTCATTGTGATTCTTAGAAAGAGAAAAAGCTCTCTGAGCCACCCTGCATCTTCGCCGACCGCGAGCTCAAATTTTGCAAAAGAAATCAGCCCGGACACACCTCTTTGAGTCGTAGGCAAAGGCTGAAAAAGCGCTCATTTACGCCACAATTGCCTGAAAAGGGAAAAGAACATGCCAAGCTTCGGGCTGAGAGGGGAGATCTTCGTGCTTAATGGTCTTAGCTTCGACTTAGCCAGATCCTTTGATGATCATGGAAGCTTAGACTTAAGGATCGAGGGAGCATCCCGTCAGGCTGTCAGCATCGAAATACTCGATCTGAGTTGATATCTTCTGTACGACGTCAAGGATTGGGATTTAGATTTACTAACGGATTTTTTTTTAAGCTGTTTAATGGATTCCTCTATATGGATGACACTCCGTTAAATCCGAGACTCATCTGACACACTTCTCGATATGATGGGGACCACCGCTCGTCGTGCCGCCCAGAGGCCGTTACAGCGTAAGATCGCTGGTCCGTGGCGTTCGGATGTCAGACAATCCGTGCTGCACCTCTGTCTTAGCCGTTACAACAGCTTGTCGACCGTGAGCCGGGTCCAGAGAATCGAAGGATCCAAACCAATCAAATTAAATTACATCGCTTAGCATACTATGAAACAGTGAGTTTTGATGATCGATATGGTGTGTGGTCCGGCTTCATCGCAAACCTCTCTAATCTGCAATAACCTTAACAATAACCATCGAACTAGCGGCACGCCACCAAAGCCTAATCGGGGCTTTCGCAACATTTTGCACGTTCTGGTGACTTCGAAGGGACAGGCGGTGGCTGTTGCCTTGAAATAACTACCAGATTCCCGTCTGTTGGGAGCCCTTTTCTGCCTTCTTCAGGCTTTCTTGAGAATGCTTGTCGTAGCCCCGAACCGCTGTTACCGCTCCTTTGATACGTGTCATCAGCCCACTTTATGAGTACAAATCTGTGTGGCTTGTGCTTCTTTCAGTTTGATCTATAATTATCTTGAATATAACCTTGGGGGCCTGTCCTACACGAGTTGCTTTGAACCTGGAGGGTTTTGTCAATTCATAGAAGATTTCGCAAGGAAACACATTCTGCTGATTTTGAATACTCCGCCTCAATGAATCCGACTATGCGTTCAACGTCGTATCGCGACATGGACATCACTGCGGAGACCCCACTCCTGGAACGCATGCATACACCATTTGGAAGGAGAACAAACTCAGATATCCTAGGGGAAAAGGCACTTAGCGAGTCTACTACAACCTTTCTAATCCGTAAGTTTTATAGAGTCATGCTGACTTTCGCTCTGACTATGTCAGTCTGACAATCGAGATAGCATCTGTCGCATTCGCTCGTAGAGACAAGTATGGCAGAGTATTGCCTCAGGCAATCGCGCATCGCGGTTATAAGGCCAAGCACCCCGAGAATACCATGGGAGCGTTTAAAGGTGCTGTAGGGGTCGGAGCTCAAGCTATCGAGACCGATATCCACTTATCAAAAGATGGAGTAGTCGTTCTATCACATGTGAGCTCAGAGGTTTATGATAGTTGGATTCAAAAGCTGATTTCAGGTAGGACGCAAATCTAAAGAGATGTTTCGGAGTAGATGAAAAGATCATTGATCATAACTGGGACTACTTAAGCACCTTAAGAACACTGAAAGAACCACATGAGCCCATGCCTAGACTCCAGGACCTCCTTGAGTACTTAGCGAGCCCGGGATTAGAAGATATCTGGTTACTCCTCGATATCAAATTGGACAATAATGCCAACGATGTCATCAAGTTGATCGCAGATACCATAAGAAACGTTTCGTCACCTAGACCTTGGGAGTACCGCATCCTTCTAGGTTGTTGGACGGCAAAGTATCTGCCACTATGCGAAGAATACCTTCCGGGCTTTCCCATAACACATATCGGGTTCAGTACACTTTACGCTCGCCAGTTCTTTTGCGTTCCGAACATCTCTTTCAACATGCTCCAGTTCGTCCTCATGGGTCCACTAGGCTGGTCATTTCGGCGTAAAGCCAAGGAGCTCGGACGTCCAGTGCTTGTCTGGACGGTAAACGAGGAGAGCAAAATGAAATGGTGCATCAAAAAGAATCTTGACGGAGTGATCACAGATGATCCGAAAAAGTTCATCGACGTTAGAGATGACTGGGAAGAGAGGGAACCCGGATGTTGTGGTCAGAGAGACTTCGGCTTCTTCGAATACCTCTATATCCTTTGGGTTAATCTAGTAGTAGTTGTATTTGCTACGTTGTTTATGATAAAGGTCGGCTTCCGCGGTGTGGATCTGAGGTTCAAGAGGAAGTTGATACAATGATAAAAGTCCGAATTTTGAAGACATTAGCGATGGCGTCCGGAAAGATTGCATAGCGGGTTAAGTGGTTATAGATTGGAGTTTAGTCATGCGTGACTACGTTATACGAGTTGTAGATAGTCCAAAGAGTAAATGTTTAACGTTAATGTTATCCAATACTCAAGATATGGAGTTTTTATACAATTGCCCGCATGCGTCTTCAACCAAAATAATAAATCTCCAAAGACGGTGCCAAGAAACCGTGTCCCGCGCAACAACGCGTCTACTACTGGAAGAGGGCTCTTATAGTTGCAAATAATACAAAGGTCCTCAAAATGCCTAGGTATGAGTTTTCCAGATATTCCGATAGTATCATACGTGCTAATTATCTCAAGAGAAATAATAACAATACAAGCAGGCCAATGCGGCAATAGTGGTGCGTTCCCATAGATTACCCCTCTACACGACCTCTCCATGATTCCGATATTCCTACTGCCATTGTTCGAAATATATTTCTAAGGAACAGGACTGGGGTTCATTAGCTGATTGCGTTCTTTTCTCTAGTCGGTAGTCAGTTTTGGCAACAATTATGTCAAGAACATGGTATCAGTCAGGACGGGAACCTAGAAGACTTCGCGACAGAAGGTGGTGATAGAAAAGATGTCTTCTTCTACCAGGTATGATTCACCGTCACGCTGTTATCAATAAGGTTAGTCTATCTATGCATGTATACTAACATACGTCGTAGTCTGATGACACCCGGTACATTCCCCGCGCCATTCTCCTCGATTTAGAGCCACGGGTATGTCCTGTAAAGATTAGAATAGGGAGACTATGCGTGATGAGTCGCTTTTGCTGACCTTTTAATCAGGTCATAAATGGGATTCAGTCAGGACCGTACAAGAATATATATAATCCCGAGAACTTTTACATCCACAAAGATGGTACAGGTGCGGGCAATAATTGGGCTGCTGGATACTCCATGGGCGACCAAGTACACGAAGAAGTCATGGATATGATTGATAGAGAAGCTGATGGAAGCGACTCTCTGGAAGTAAGTAGTACCAATGTCGATATTGGGGTTACTCCTCTAACGGGCCATAGGGCTTTATGCTACTACATTCCATCGCCGGAGGAACTGGTTCAGGTCTTGGAAGCTTTCTGTTGGAAAGACTGAATGATAGATTCCCGAAAAAGCTGATCCAGACATACTCTGTGTTTCCAGATACACAAAATGCTGGTGATGTTGTAGTGCAACCTTATAACAGTCTTCTATCCATGAGAAGGTTAACGCAAAATGCAGACTCTGTTGTAAGTCTGACACTATTCAGATAACGTCTTTAACTGACCAACTTGCAAGGTGGTGCTAGATAACGGTGCATTGTCGAGAATAGCAGCAGACAGGTTACACGTACAGGAGCCATCTTTCCAGCAAACAAACCAACTAGTCTCCACAGTCATGTCCGCCAGCACGACCACCCTACGATATCCCGGCTACATGCACAACGACCTCGTCGGAATTGTCGCCTCCCTAATCCCCACCCCCCGCTGCCACTTCCTCATGACATCCTACACCCCCTTCACCAGCGACATCGTCGAACAAGCCAAAACCGTCCGCAAAACCACAGTCCTCGACGTAATGCGACGACTCCTCCAGCCCAAGAACAGAATGGTATCCACGAACCCCAGCAAGAAGAGCTGCTACATCTCGATCCTGAACATCATCCAAGGCGAAGCCGACCCAACCGACGTCCACAAATCCCTTCTCCGCATCCGCGAGCGCAGACTCGCCACTTTCATCCCCTGGGGCCCGGCCTCGATCCAAGTCGCGCTCACGCGCAAGTCGCCGTATATACAGTCCTCGCACCGTGTTTCGGGGCTCATGCTCGCGAACCATACCGGCATCGCGACGTTGTTCAAGCGCATCGTGTTTCAGTATGATAGGCTGAGGAAGCGGAATGCGTTCCTCGAGCAGTATAAACGGGAGGCGCCGTTTGCGGAGGGATTGGGCGAGTTCGATGAGGCGAGGTCCGTCGTTCAGGAGTTGATTGCTGAGTATGAGGCTGCGGAGGACGCGGATTATTTGACGGAGAAGGATGGGGAGGGGGAGAAGGCTGGTGGGGCGGGAACTTGATGGGAGGGTTTGCGTGGATGGATACACTTTGTTCACCTTGTGGAACGGCTGGTAGATGGATATTCATGCTCTGTATGCCGATGTTTAAGAGTTTAGCGGTTCACGGACGTTTATGATACCTTGCGCGGAGATTGGGGATGAGCAGTCTGGACTGGAACTCGTCACGCTTGCAACGCTGTCTGTGAGTTTATGTAGAGGTCTAGTTGCCTGTGTCCCTGTTCAGGGAAGAATCTAAGCTTAACTACTGTATTCGATGTTCCTAGAGGGAAAGGCAACGACACTGACAGTTATATCGGCCTGGGAATGTCATTTCGTTGGTGGTAGATCTATCTTTAGTTGAGACTTCTTATTCATAAGGACGATATGAAACGTGTCTGTCGACCCCTTCGCCCCTTCGGAGAATGAGCCTTAAATACCACCTCTCGTTAAAGCCATCATCCCGTGCTACCAGCGGAACAATACCCCCTTTAGCGTACTCCTCTTTCGGACCGCATGTGGATACCAATCGTGATCGCATCTCTGATGCAGTAGACGAGTGTTTCCAGTCTGTCGTCTACTAGGGTACTATACACCGCAGCCTTAGATCCGGCAGGCTCTCATTCGAGCTTGAAACCCGTACCGCCAATCAATTGCTCGAGTCAAGTGCGAACAAAATTACTTGATACTCCGAACCAACTCCCTCAATTCGCCACCCTCAACCCACTCTCCAGCAACAGTAGCACCGCGTCCGCCCTCACCAGGGGCGCCAGGCGTGCAACCCCAGCCCTCGCCGACCTCGCCGATGACGCGCGCCGGCCTCCCCGCGACGAGGGAATTGGACGGAATGACCATGTTGGCCGGGACGACGGTGTGCGAGAGGATCTTGACGTTCTCTTTGACGATGCAGAAGGGTTGCAGCACACAGTGCTCCGCAATATACACATGGGAGGATATACTCGCCGCCTGGACGATAGAGTGATGACCTGTACGCGTCAACATCCTCTACCCATCATATAGCGCTCTTGGAGTCAGTGGGGATGCGTACCGATAAACACATTGTCCCCGATTTTCATGGGGTAGAAGCTGTACGTGCCTCTGCTGAGGCGGGAGGGCGGGCGGAGCACGCACCCGCTGGAGATGACGGTGCACCTGCCGATGCTGATGGCGGTCGGGGCGTGCGGGATGCCGGTGCCGTCGGGTTTGGTGGAGGGGAGGCGGTGCAGGTCCCCGCGCAGGATGACGTCGGATTGGATCACGGTTTTGCCGCCGAGGGTTATGTTAGCTGTGCCGGCTATGCTGGCTTTGCGGGAGACTTTGTTGCCGCTGTCCTATGGTTGGGGTTAGATGTGGGACGGGATTCTGAGTTTGGTGCAGAGAGGGGTGGAACTCGTGGGTGATATCCATGATGGAGGGTAAGAGAGGATTGGAGCTTGGAATTGGATCATTGGTCTATTTTTGTTCTATGGAGCTTGACTGCTACTATGGTGGCCAGAGGACAGCGGGAGAAAAGGGGTGAGAGAAGGATTGAGTAGATGCCAAGTAGAGAAATGTATTCGGATTTATCGCTTCGAGACTTGCTTGATGATAGACTGAGGGAGATATGGAGTGCGTGCTGTCTTTTCAGGAGTGCATGCATATCCCCGACTTACCGTTTCGATGTACTCCCCTTTAACCTGCCTGCGGCTTGTAGCGCTTGGACGGGAAGCCATTTTGGTAGAAGCTTTACTCTTTGATCGCTCAGTTAATGAGAGAGATAATACGTGTACAGCTGTAGTCTCAAGAGTAGAGAGTTCTGAGAATTCTTTGACGCTGTTATAAAATGATTTCTATTTCGGGTTTAAGCGAAATGAGGCCGAGAAAGAGCGTCAACGGCGACCGCGTAGAACACTCGAACTATCAATCCCACCCATCCCCTAGCACTCCACCCACAATTCCCCCCACGACATAACATATTGTTCTATTATCTTCTTTGGGTTTATTTTCCGACCTCCTTGTTGGTTGCAGACGGTCTTTTTTGCTCTCCGCAGTTCAACGGTCGACTCCTTAACAACCTTCAACACCAAACGCGATACACACAAACACCGGCGAAAACCCCTCCACAAATTTCTGCTCAATCTTCCTTGTTCGAAATACAGAGATCGCATCATCTATTCTAAACCGCAATTTGACACGTCGAAACACTCATAAGATCGTCGCAATGGGTGGTTCAATCTCGAAAATGATGAACAGGATCTTCGGATCGAAGGAGATGCGCTTGTTGATGTTGGGTCTGGATGCTGCGGGCAAGACAAGTACGCACATCTTCAACCCAGATATTCAAAACAGATCATTCATGTTATATATTCACAATCGCTGATATGGAGTTCTACAATAGCTATCCTCTACAAGCTCAAGCTTGACCAAGAGGTCACTACCATCCCCACAGTGGGATTTAACGTCGAGACTGTTACCTACAAGAACACGAAGTTCAACGTTTGGGATGTTGGTGGTCAGGACAAGATTCGGCCTCTCTGGAGGCATTACTTCTCCGGTACTTCCAAGACCCCTCGACCCTCACCAGTCGCGAGCCAGTCCTATGCTTTCAGGTGAACGGTTTAGCTAATACAATATATGCAGGCACACAAGGGCTCATCTTCGTCATTGACTCCAGCGACCGCGAGCGCATTGAGGAAGCCCGCACCGAACTCGCCCGCATCATCCAAGATCGGGAGATGAAGGATGCGATCCTCCTTGTGTTTGCGAACAAGCAAGACATCACTGGAGCTATGAAGCCCAAGGACGTCTCAGACAGACTACAGTTGGAGAAGATCGCAAAGGATCACGTGTGGAAAGTTGAGCCCAGCTGTGCCACAACTGGTGAGGGTATCTTCGAGGGCCTGGTACGTACACACAATCCACACAATCTCAGCAGGGGATGTAATGAGTGAATCGGTGACTGATTGACATGTAGCATTGGCTCTCCGCAAATGCCAAACTCCCTCCCAAATGAGGTCTCACCAGTAACGTTGCCTTGATCTAACGCATCGCTTCTTGCTATCGTCACACTACCCAACACCTTGTTTTCCGTGCCTCAAAACCCCGTCATGTCATGTATCATCTGGTTCTGCATATACCCATCTTCGATTCTCCGTCCCCTATTCACAAGAACAAGTTTAATTCTATTACGAAGCGAGTCACTCGGTGTTAGCGTCTCATTTGTCTGGTCTGGGATGACGGCCACCTTTCTAGTTATGGGTTTGGCATTTTCCTGTTTATCAGTTTGGGGACCATTGTGCGGACTTGTCTGATGTCATCCGCTTCAGTAGCATAATATTCAAGGTGTTGGGGTTTCTGTTTGGCGTGCTCTAGTTCTCGTCCTTCGATATATGACTGAGGCTAGTACATAATGATATCCCCTGCTTTGGGGCATTTTCCACTGGAAATATGTTTTGCTTGCACGTTTGGAATTGTTTTGTACGTATCCGTCACAGGTGAACATCATCGATTGCGCAAGCACCCCGAAGAGTTCGTTATCAATTTGTCTACACCAGATGCTCGACGTCAACTCCTCACTCACATCCGCCATCTCCCCCTCACCAGTCAATTATGGTTTAACTCGCAAAACGCCTTGAACGTCACAAACTCCTCCCCTTCCGCCTCAAGGACCAACTCCGCCGTCGCCCCGACAAAATACACATACCCTTCCTGCACCTCCTGCTGCTTCGGTCCCACGCTGATCTTCCCCCTTCCCCTCGTACAGATGACAATACTAGGCCCCTGAATCGGTTCAAACGTCGCCTTTGCCCCCTCCCTCTTCAGCTCCGTCCTAACGACCGCAAACTCCTCGATCGGGGGATCATACAAAGTCGCGCTGCTGTTAGCCGAGTACGCGGCCGCATTAAGCGCGACGTAGGGATACGGCACGGGCTCCATTTTCTGCTCCTCGATCGGCGCATACGAGTACGTGAGCATGGTCGTGAGGGTGTCGACGTCCTTGAACTTGGGCGTGAAGCCGGCGCGCACGACGTTGTCGGACGACGCCATGCACTCGATTATGTCGCCGGAGAGGTAGGCGTGGATGTCGTCCGCGCGGAGGAACATGGCTTCGCCGACGGTCAGCTTCACGTAGTTGAGGAAGAAGAAGACGAAGAGGCCAATGTCGTTCGGGAACTGCGTGTTTAGGCGCTCGATCACGGATGCGAGCTCTTCGCCGGAGTTGGAGGCGGGGCCGCCGGCCGCGAAGAACGCGCCGGAGGATGAGGCGAGCGTGATGAGGTCTTTGGCTGCCGAGGCGATGGCGTCTTTGTTGGTGTTCATGAGGGCTGTGAAGAGCTTTTGGAGCGCTTCTTTGTTGGTCTTGATGTCGGATTCCGAGGTGGAGGTCTCTTTACCCTTGATTGTGGTTTCGAAGGCGTGGGCGGCGTCTTCGCCGACGAGCCAGCGGAGGGGCTGCACCGTCGAGAGGAAGTGCGATATTTCGGCCAAGGGACGGAAGCCGCAGAGGCCGTCGAAGGGGGTGATGGCGATGGTCATTTCGGGCTTGTGGTTGTCGTCTGATATGTGTTAGATTCTATATCTACCCTTTAGGGGAGAGTAAGGGAAGGGGCAAAGCGAAAGGGAATTAAGCACCAGGATAGTTCTTGGGGTCCTTTGCGTGCAGTTGCTCAGCGAGCTTCTTATTAGGATGAGCCTGAATGCTCAAGGCCTTTCCGATAGAGAGGACTTTGAACAGGAAAGGGAGTTTTTCGCCGTACTTCTCCGCGATCTCCTGAGTCATGAGAGCCTTGTTGGTCTGAACGAGGTCAAGCAGGGTGCGTTTGGTCTCGACATCCTTGGATGGGTTGGAGGGGTGAGTTCCCATCCATAACTGACGTTACTGTGAGATGATCGATTTCATATTGCAGAGGAAGTTGATAATACCTCTGCGTACGGTTTTTCCTCCTGAACTGTTAGGTCATCGGAGGGAGTTGCAGCTGCAAAACGAGCTGCTGCTGATTCTTTGCCAATCTTTCCTGCGCATATTCAGTTTGAAGTATCTTTGCTGCCAATTGAAAGCCCCGCAAAGGGACGACGCACCCCAGTCATAGCTGTTCACACCTGGAGAGTGGTTAGTAATCTGTTCTATGAGGGGGTTTGATATTTAGATACCGCATTGGAGTCTGATTAATGGAATCTGCATTGTGATATAGGTTCAATTAGCTATTAAATGTTTCTTCGAGGAAATTTATGATGCAGTTTTTTTCTGCGGGATGTGTGATGCTGACCTGCATCCATCTCTCTAGTCCAAGTCCGGATTCAACGCCACAAAGGTTCGCGGGGGTTGAAATAAGGTTAGGTAGGAGAAGGACCGTTTAAGCTGCGGCCTGAGCGTTTCAGGCCTCTTTCATTCGTCCATGGTTTCCATTGTTTGTATAACTACAGCGCTCCTAGCAGTTGATTCTTCCCGTTCTTAACAAACCTTCCATTCCGTCTTGTCCTTTCTTATAATTTCTATCAGCTACAGTTGCGCCTTCGCTTTGTGAACTAGGGAAAAATCACTGAAGCTTGGGTTGTAAATGAACCTTTTACCTTTGGTTTATCATATAAGATGGCTGCACGCAACCGTGGTCCTCGATCGGGACAGGTCAAAGATGATGCCAACGAAGAGAGAAACCTATGGAACCAATTGAGACAGGACGCGAAAAAAGTGGACACTCTGGTGGTAAGCTTGTTTCTGACTTACCATCCACGCAGAAGACAGTCGAGGGTCGTCCTGTTGTTTCTATAAAAGAGTTGAATCGTCCAAATCTATCGTCAACTTCGTCAGTGTATGCCAAAGACACTGCTTCGACAATCTCTCGAGAGGCTAGGATAAATCAGACCAGTGTTCCAGAAGGAACTTGGGATAACATCTTTGAACCACTTCGTGAGACTGATAAAGATGCCCACACTTCGGCTTCAGCATCCAGTCTGTCAACGGCGATTACAGGCATCGAGAGTCCTGGGGCTACACGAGCATCGTCCTCTAGGTCGTCGAGTGCAGTTTCGGGCCTTGAGCATCTTTCAACGACTCCTGCTTCGATTGCTGGCCCGTCGGATGCAGTTACAGATAGAGAGGGAGGCCCGACTCCTCCAGCAGCAGACAGCAGAGCAGAATATTTGCAACTACTCTGGAACTACATTCGGGAACTCGAACTTGGAGTTGACAAGCAGAAGGAAACTTTTGAATTGCTCTCGTTCTACAAGCTCAAACTAACATTCGTTTCCACCCAGGCCAAATCAGACGAGATCATGATGAAGGTCGAACAGCTCGATAGAGAGCAAGAAGAGCACAAAGGTCTAGACACCCTTTCCCATCCTAAGTCTTGTTCCCCTAACAATATTGACAGCCCGTTACGGCTCCGACAACCCAGACATCGACGACCAACTCGAAAAACTCCACCGCGATAACGTCCGCCTCTGCAGCCAGATCGAAGAACTCACGACCGGCGAATCCGACACGCAGCTCTCCATCACCAGCTCCCTCGAGCTCCTCGCCGCCCTACGCGAATCTAGCGAAGCAGACGTAGCCTCCCGGACCGCTTCCTCAGGTAGCAAACCGTCGCGGAACCCGAAGCGCAAGTCCGAAGCTACCAGCGTTCAAGACGATAGAGAGAGCATCGTGGCAGACAGCCCCGGCGTGCCCTCGCCCAAAGTTGCCGTCTCGAAGGACGTGAGCAGGCTCATGGGGAAGACCTCCAGCCGCGCGGGATCCGTCCCCGCGACCAGAGAAGCAAGCGTGAAAGCCGAAGAAAGGGACGGCGACGGAAAAAGTACTACTACCCCCTCTCCACCCCAACCTCCCTTTCCCACCTCCTACCCCCAACACCGAACCCAAACACGCTAACACCACCACAGCATCCCTTCCCCGCCTCCCAATCGGCACCGAAGTCTTCTACCGCAACAAAAAATCCTCCCCCGAAGGAGAAGGCATGCTCTACATCGTAACCTCGATCCTCGACCCGCCGTCCAACCCCTCCTCCACCGCGCCGCCGAAACCCCGCCGCTACGAGATCAAAGACGCCGACGCCGAGTCCACCAACCCCGGCCCCATCAAAGCCTACCCCCGCGACATCATCCAGATCCCCCAGTCCAACGCCAACCTGCCCGATATAGCCGGCGTCGCGGGACACGGGAAACGAGTCCTCGCTCTGTATCCTGATACCACTACTTTCTACAAGGCGGAATTGATCGGAGGGAACCCTAGCGAGGGCTATGTCAAGTTGAGGTTTGAGGGCGAGGAGAACGATGTTGTGGATAAGGAGGTTGAGAGGAGGTATGTGTTGCCGGATGTGGGGAAGTGAGGGTTTGACCAGGGAGGCTTGATGGGGGGGCGTTATGTGCAAGGCAACGGTGGTATTCTTGGAAAATTAAGTCTAGAACGAGCGGCGGAGTGGTGCTCTGACTATAAATGCCCCGTCGTGGGCCTTAGCTAGGGGAGGTGCGCATAAAGTATGCATAGATATCCTTATTTGAGATAAAGCAGAAAAAAAGTATATTTCCCTCCAAGAACGATATTGAATTGAAACTAGGTTACATTGCACAACAAACCCAAACACGGAGCATTTTCCCTATTATCTATCTACGTGTCGAAAATGCGGCCCATAGCCTCGTTCCGAGTGGTAAAGGCCGGGTAACACTAAGAAAAATACAACATACGACACAGTGATCCTGAGATTTACTCACCCAAAATCTACTATGTCATATGAATAAGATCAAGCGCTCATTTGTCGTTTCTAGCACTGCTAGTATTGTCATTAAGCCGTCTTCCTATCGCTTATGAACAGCTGCTTTACGGTCGCTGCTCACCGTCTCTGTCCATGGTCTTCGCTTATCCCGCGCATATGCTTCTCCCAAGGGCGGAACAAAAAGTTTGTAGACTTTCTAGCACTCGCTCATATCGGCACGGGAATTCATCAATAGTGCGACGATGAGACCGTAAAGACCTATTTCGACTGTTAAGAATGCATAGACGTGTAGTGGTCATTGATAACGTACCCAGGACTTCGGCAAAAATGAGAATCAAAATCATGCCGACGAACAATCTCGGTTGTTGGGCAGTTCCACGTACACCAGCATCACCGACAATACCGATAGCAAAGCCAGCGGCAAGACCGGCAAGACCAACAGAAAGACCCGCACCGAGCTGGATGAATCCCGTATAAAGCGACGTTTCTTGTTTCAGATTATTGGAGATGAGCACGGAAACGACGAGACCGTAGATGGCAATGATACCGGCCATAATAACGGGGATAATGTCTGATATCTGTTATTTCAATGTCCTTTCAACCACTAAAATGTTTATGCGTACTCTTAACGATCAAATCTGGTCGAAGGACACCCATTGCTGAGATACCAACACCGGCCTTGGCGGTACCGTAAGCGGCGCCGAAGCAGGTGAACACAATGGCTGAGGTACAACCCATCGCTCCGAAAAAGGGCTAAAGAGCTCATGTCAGATTATGATCCAGTCTGATGATGCTACTTGATGGGTATTGGGCGTGGAAGATTTCTCCGTGTACGCTCCTTAGGCGGCGAAACGTTCGTGATGGAAGGTATGTTGGTTAACTTACGGCATAAACAGGGCTGTCAACATTCTCTATTAGCTGTATTCTCTTTTGTACAATGATATGAACGCAGGATCAATATGTTACAGTCGCCCTTATAAGCTCAAGCTTATCTCAAAAGCAACTCCGCTGCCTGCGTTCGTTATTGTCAGGGAGAGCACTTACCAAGCGTCTGAGATAACCATCTTGCCGGCTTTGTTTGAACTTTCCTAGAAAGGGGGACGATTTAATGACGGGAATATAGGGATGGAGATAGTAACGGTTGTAGTGGATGGGTTGCTGGGGGTGATAGATGGATGACGGATGCTTTGAGGTTTGAGCAGAGTGAAAGCTGGAGACGAGAATGGCTTGGCGCACTACCTGCACTGCGCTAACGTCAAAGCTCCAGACATTTAAGAAACTTCTTAACTTACCAGTCAAACTTTGCTATAACTCAGTCACAATCGCAATCGCAATCGCAATATCAATAGGTACTCCGCACTATTCTACTATATAGTTTCATAGTCAGCTAATCTTCTTCTTAGAGGGCGAGCTCACGCAAGGAACCCTCTATTAAACCCCTGAAACCCGAAGCTTTTTGCGCACCGCACTTCTCGTCGAATAATTATAAAATGGCAGACCAGAATGACGTCTCCGCCGCATGGCCCCTTGCAGATCCTCGTACGTATATACTTTCCCCAGAAAGAAAGAATAGGGAGCCTTCACGAGGATATTGTAGCTGACTATCCCATATAGCGCTAGCACAACAGATCCTCGACCTTGTGCAGCAAGCCTCGCACTATAAGCAGTTGCGCAAAGGTGCCAACGAGTACGTACAAATCCTCGCCTTCACATTGCTCCTTTCTCTAGAACTCGTTACTCGAACCTGGATTTAAACCTGGTGCTGAAACTTTTTCAAAACCTAAGCGCACATATATTCCTAATTAAACCTCAACTTTTAGGTCAAGGCCTAATACTAACAAAAACTCCAGAGCGACAAAGACGCTGAATCGAGGTGTCTCCGAAATTATCATCCTCGCGGCTGATACCTCCCCCCTCGCAATCCTCCTTGTAAGCTCCCTCCTTCAGCTTGATACATCCAAAGTGATTTGTGCTCCCGCTAACGATGCGTAGCATCTCCCTCTTCTTTGTGAGGACAAGAACGTCCCCTACGTCTACGTCCCGAGCGTAAGTCTTACCACTTCCCATATGCGTTCACAGTTTAGAACCCCCCAGGTACACAGAGGCTAACATTCAACCCATAGAAAATGGCTCTGGGTCGTGCCTGCGGCGTCAGCCGTCAGGTTATTGCGGTATCGATTACGACAAACGAGGGCTCAGATCTTCAAGGCCAGGTTAGGGCCCTTAAGGATAAGGTTGAGAGACTTATGATATAAGAGATGAGGCGAGAAGGATGAGCTATGAGAATAGGATATCCGAATATAAGGGGTAGGTGAAAGAGATATGAATGCTTGATGAACCCTTGAGGCATTGGGATTCTCCATATCACGATTATACCAGGAATGAAATTGAATTCAAATGGAAGATAGGGTGCTTATGTGCCTCCATTGCAAAGTAGGAGTTGAAATGCGTGAAGATGTAGACCTTACCAAGATTTACTAAATGTCATCCACCTATGTGTAGGATTAATCTACTTCATTACTTTCCTTCAGCCATCAATTCGTGAAGTGTTATGACTTCATACAATCTGTAGTTTGAATTGCTCCTTGACCAACTATGCCAGGGTGGACTTTTCCTTCTCACTAATTATTTTGTAATAGGAAAAGCTTTGGTTCAAAGATATTCTTCACCCCTATCTAAGTTCTTGAATGCCTCATCAGTGTATACGTTGAAGGGTATATAATCTAAGACTGTAAGTAGGTGTGAAACAGAACAGTAATGATATATACCATATTGAGCCATTCCATATCATGATACCGCAGCGGCTGGTAATATTCCCGACAAAGGGAACCATTTACGAAGGAGTGGATCGTAAATAAAGACAGTGGACTATTGAAAGTATCAGTAGTAATGATAGATACACCTATAGTGGCTGCTATAGCATGAAATTATAGAGTATAAATGGAATGGTAATTTCCTATTATGTAAAGGTGGAAATTTGATTAGCCTAATCTATAGTCAGCAGTTTATTAAGCTGCAGCAGAATACGCAGGTCCTATTAAATGGAAGATAATTCTCCGCAATATGAAACACCAAACATAGCCGCTGAGGATAGCTGAGGAACGGAATTAGAGAGACTCAACCTCACAACTGCGGTGATAGAATTGGCGCCGGAAAAACAAGAAAATGATATCTAGACTTGCATAGTAGAGAAGTAGGATTGAAAGAGGAATAGAGGATTATTGGGATGTGATTGTTTTGGTGTTGATCAACTTGATCACACCTCCTTCTTCGAATTGTGATTGGCAAAAGACGTTGGATAAGCCAGGGTGAAGCGGCGGCTATAACCGTGATAGTCGTAACTTGTCATGCTATGGTAGAGACCGAGTTAAAGGCCATCTCGAAGCCATTCTTCCGCACTTCTCCAGTTTTGTCTTCTCCTGGTGGACGGTTGATTATTAGTGAACTCCAAGCGCGGGTCCAGCACTGACTCGAGTCTCAGGGACTTCCATTGTGAACTCGTTATATCTGACGAACATTCCCCGGAAGGAGGCCTCTGGAGACGAACTTCCAGCTCTGTCCTTTGAAATTTGCCACGTCCTTCTTGCTGTATTGTCCATGACATCTGCGTCGCGGGAAGTCACAGTACAAGTCTCACAGATAAGGTACCTGTCTTACAATACCAAGGGGTACTGGTACCGGTCCCCTCACTTTCTCGACGTATCGATACGTGAGACGTGAGGTGGAGGCGTCCAGTCTACGGTAGAACTGCTGTGGCCGTACGCGACAACTTCAACACCACAACTTCAGATCGATTCTTCCACATCCAACAATCCGGCCAGCAAGCAAGATCTTTATTATTGATTGGCGACGGCGTGTGATTTGTTTCCATTCAAACATATTGGTCCGCAGGTCGGAACCAATCTATCTGTTCTCCCAAAGACCCAAACGCGAGCCTGAAACCACAGGGGCAGAAGTCTGGCCAGCTTGGGGTCCGCGCCCTTTAGATTTTGTCCAAATTCAGCAATAGAGTCTGAGAGTCTCCAGGACCAGCAATAACTGCATCACCACTTCTCTGCAAGCCGGATCATGTGTACGTGGAGGATTCATATTCGACCATGTCTCCTCAACCGATAACTTCTTCTCCTCCGTCCGGTGAAAGGACGCGAAGTGAAGAAGCGGACGTCATGTTACCTCGACAACAGCTGCTTCAGAGCCCTCGTCTACTTGCGACCCTTGATGAGCAGATCTCTGACGATCTCTCACATTCACAGATTGAGCAACACGAAGGGTCTCACGTGGAAAGGGTTCTTCACGAACCGAATCCCCGCCCTGTAACCCCTCGAGCGGCGACAGACCCTTCAATACTTCTTCATCCCCACAACCCACTGTCTTCGCAACCTCGTAACCGATCACCTTACTCGAGAAGTCACCTGCGATCACACTCGAGCTCTGGCCCACTCAGTGCCCCGCCTATGGCCAGAGCCCGCTCACTACCTTCAGTAAACACCTCAGGTCAACTATCTCCTCTTCCACGACTTCGTTCCTCAAGCCCTCTTCGATCTCCCGGTCGCCCTCGAAGCCCATTGAGATCCTCTCTCGACGAGCTATACCCACTACCAATGACACCTACATTATCCGGCTTCGATATCGAAAGTATATCTGAGGATTCCGTCCTCGATATCACCCCGCGTCCTGCATCTGAGAGGTCCTACACTGGACCACTCCAAGTGCTCTCGATGAGCCACAGCAACAGTCTCCCCCGAACTCGACGACGGCCAGCATCTCCACTTCATCAAGTTACAAGCATGCCATTTGGAAGCAATGGCCCAAGCACACCGACCTCGGCAACAAGCTCACCCTCGCTCTTAGCAACCAAGTTCAACGAAGCGTTTCCCATGAGCCATTACCCGTCCTCATTCTCCTCGTCATCCGTACCTTCCACGCCTACCTCAATTCGATCACGCAGCCCCAGCATCTCAAGTCTCGAGACCATTCCCGATTCACCTGACGCGGAAGAAGCAGCGATTGAGGAGGACAATATGGCACGTTTGAAAGCTGCAGCGGAGGCAGCGGAGAATGGAGATAACTTCAAGGTCGAACCTCCCCGTGGACGTAGCTTCGGTTTCGGAAATCGCGACAAGCGCAAGCGATGGAGTGTCTGCGGAGCGGAACGTAGGGGTGATTTGAACCTCGACACGATCTGGGAGGACGGAAAGGATGCGTAAAGCACTCAATCTGCGTCTCCAAGCGACAGAACACATCACACACACTTATACCAGAATATAAATATATCGGAACCCCACTGGAAACGGATTGCATTTTCATTCAACAGTCACATACGGAGGCTTCTGTGGCTCATAGTAAACCGGTGTTTTCGGAGTTTTGCTCTTTTACTTACTCACTTTACGGGACGATTGCATGGTTGCATGAGAGCCACGATACCCACGCTGATTAATGGAGCAGCACTTGAATGGTTAGGCACAGGCTTTGTAGTTTAACACTCATACTGATGGATGAATCGAATGGAATTAGATATACGAAAAGCGAAAGTCCCCTCTTTGTTGTGTATTTTGTGAGATCTTGAAAATCCGTGTCGCTCTCGAGATGCTAGATACAAATATTTTCCCTGCTCCGACTCACTTTCCTTTCCTCTTTTACCATTGAGACAATCTCCATTTATGGCACCCGCATCGCTTCCGTTTCCAATTCAGCGTGCTCCTCTTTTGCGTCCAGCCATACTGCACTATCACGTCCTCATCTTCCATCACCAACTACATAACCTCCTTCGACATTCTCTCTTTGCCGCCTTCTTCCTCCCCTTCCTTCCAAAAGGATTTCCCTAGCTCGGAAAATTAAACTTACAGCTAAGGCTCCATTAAATTCTATCCTCGAATCCCTTTTCTCGATCAAGGGTTCTATACGCCAGGACATTGTAGCGAGATGTGAGTTCCCCAGAGCGTTAGGGGCGTGAATTTGGGGTCTCGTTCCAAGGGGATGTGTCTGTATGAAGAACGCGTTGTACGGGTCTATACCTTAGCCTGTTATGCAATCTTATGGGTATACAGCGGAGAGGAAGGCCATGTGGACAGGAAGGGTACGGTAACCTGCCGGTGCTACTGGGAAGGGAATGGGAGACGAGAGCTATCTCTAAAGTGAGAGTCGTCACTCCATATAAGCTCGAAATGCACACGTAGTATGATCGACAAACCGACCAGTTCAAACTCCATCGCGCTTTCATATAAACGAGCTAAGATAAGTACCGGTATCTTCAACGCCCTCAAGCCCCATCCCCAACCCCCCATCCCCCTTATCCACCTCCAAACCCCCAATCCTCCAAATCCTCAACCCCCCATCCTCCGCCGCGACCGCGAGGCCCCTTTCTCCCTTCCCAGACAGACCCCAACTACCGCCCGGTCTCCACGCCAACGCAGCAACCTGCCTCCTCGGCGCAACTTTCCCATCCACCTCGCACGAGGCCCTGACATCCCTCCCGGAAGAATCCAACAGCACGACCACCACCTTCCCAGTCTCCAATCCATACGCCAACTCCAGCCCCACCCCACCATCCCCGAAAGCGACAGCTGTGACAGGAGCATCGGCAGTTATCGTTTTGTTAAGAGCGACCGTTTCACCGTTCAGTTCCCACACCTTGACGCACCTATCCCTCCCCGCGGTAGCAAAGACCCTTCCACCCTCCAGGGACATAGGGGCCCACGCAGCATCGAGGATCATGCGGGCGTGAGCTTTAGGGTTCGAGGTATGGAGTCTATATCCCCCCTCTTTCTCCCCCTCCCCCTCCCGTTTAAAAAGCGTCCACATTCGATCCCGTCCCACACTCAACAACCAGCCCCCCTGTTCATCAAACGCCAACCCCGTGACCGTCAACGCGTGCGCCGCCAACGGGGGCCTAACCTCCCTCCACCCTTCTGTCTCGTAAAGCCTGATGACGGCGTGATCGACGGAGCTGGCCCGACACGCCGTCGCGATCACGGCGCCGTCACCACTGCTCGCGACGGCGGAGATCTCGTACCCGTGTCCGTACAGCTTTTCCCGCTCCGGCCAGAGCGTGTGGCGCGCGAGGTGGTCTTCGAGCGGCGGGTGCGGGATCTCCAGCGTGGACTTGCGCGTCACGGCCGCGGGGTCGGGAACATCTCTATCTCTATCCCTGGCCTCGACCCCGCCGGGGATGGTGGCGGGAACGACGTGGGCGTCGTCGACGGCTTGGATGGCTTTGTTCGAGAGGCCGAGGACGGGCATGTTGGCCGCGTCGGGGAGGTCTCCATCTTGCTCGGGCCGGATGTCGCAGAGGCGGGCGAGGAGGGAGGCGAGGGCGGCGGGCTCGTCGAAGACGCGGAGGAGTTTCTCGTCGGCGCCGGAGACGAAGCGGGTAGAGGTGAGGGGTGCGATGCAGTTGAGGTCGTAGCCGTGGATTTGAGGGCGGGCGAATTCGTGCCATGAGATTGTTTGGGCTCGCTTCCACTGCGCGTGGAGACGGGTCGTTTGGTCTGCGCTGGTGGTTAGAAGATAGCTTCCCTCAGGTGCCCAGGCGAGGCTTCTGATCTCTTTGGTGTGGCCGCTGATGGCAACGTGGGGGATCCAACTGTCGGAACTGGCGTCGTGGTTCCATAACCGCCAGCTCCCTGTGCGGCCAAGACTTACTACCGATGTGCCGGAGGGTGACCATAGACCTGCGTAGAAACCTCCCGTGCTCCCGGTCGCGGTGGTAGAGCCTTTCTGTGCGCTGATTTCGCCGAGTCGAGTCGTGCATATCCATACCCCTGAAGCGGGATCGGGTGACCAAAAGGCCAATGAGTTGTCCGCGGACGCGGAGAGGAGTTGGAGTGTGTTGTCCTTGATGTACCATGACACGGAGTAGATCCAATCCTCGTGGCCCAGGAGGAGGGCTTCGAATGTGATGGAATAGTTCAACCCATCGAGGGTCGAGAAACGGTGGGCTTTGTTGGAGAGTGATTTTCCGATGATCCCCAGCGAGGGGTCACTTGCGGTGCTGGCGACGGGAAGGTCTTGTCCTTGGTGGAGACGCCAGAGACGGATATATTTGTCTTGACTTGCGGAGGCGAGGAGGAGGTCGCTCGATTCCGAGTCGTTCTCTCTAGTAATCTCAACAGAGCGAATCCAGCCTTCGTGGCCGGATAAGGTGGCTACGAGCTCGAATTTGTCGTTTTTGCTGACATAGATCTGGATCGTGGCTTTAGTGCCAGCGACGGCGAGGACCTCTGATCCCGAGCTCAAAGGTGCTACTGCTACGGCAAGGGGGAAGATTCGGGGAGATAATGAGAGGGTTTGTTTGAGCTCGACATGTATATCAGTTGAAGCATTATTGCGTGTGAGAGACCAGATTTTCACAGTGGCATCAGCAGCTCCTGAGACAAAGATATTTGAGTCCGGTAATACGGCAAGACAGTTGATAGAGCCTTCGTGTCCTGTCAAGATTTTCACTTCTCGATAGCCGACTGGTGAGGTCTCATCACTACACCAGACTCTGATAGTCTTATCTACAGAACCACTGAGGATGATAGATCCATCAGAGTTGGGAGAGGGAAAGTATTTTACTGCGTTAACGACGTCGATGTGACCAGTCAGGAGGGATTTAACACCGCAATATGTTGGATCCTTTGTGAGAATTAGCCACACAGTTTCTTAGAGGCCCTTCTTTGGGGTGGGAAGGGTAAAATAGTTTTATTGTAGCTTACTAGAGGATCCCAAATAGCTACATTATCATCAGCACCAAAAGCAAGCTGCCTCGAACCATCACGGGCCCAATCTGATGCTGCGGGATGCCGATTTCCGCCGATACTTATGTACTCGGGTGTTATTTCGACCATCTCTTTCAATGGTGACTCCTAGCTCTTTCGATATATTCGTTCTCATTCTACCACTATTTCATTAGACATCCTCATGCAGTAAGACTAAAGTTGAATGTTTGCCGAACCATGAAAACATCAAAAAATTTCCTATCCCGCTTAGACTCGGCTAAAATTCGATGAGACCTCGTCAAAGCCTGCCTCCTCAAGTATCAAAAGATCCACAGTATCGCACTCCCAACTACAAACTTCCTCCGCGACACAAATCCTTTTGACCACAAGAATGGCGTCAGATACGATCTCCATAACTGTCGAATTCACGTACGTCCCCCTGGTCCCTTCCCCCTTTGGCCCCTTCCATACCCCTTCCAACCCTCCCCACAACCCCCAATACCCCCCTTTTCTCTATTTTAACCACAGAAAGCACAGCGGCGGTCTGGAACTCCTCTTCGGCAATAAGAAAAAGCATACGGTCTCTCTCCCCGGCGCCTCAAAAACCAAAAACCCAGATATCACGTTCCTCGTGAACCATCTGTGCGAGAACCTCATGCAGGACTCGCGACGGGAGTTGTTCGTCTTGGATGGTGGAGTGTGAGTACTTCCTTTAAAAGCCCTTTCCCCCTAATCCCCCCATTTCACCACTTACTCACAAAACCGGCCACGGTGAACCCGACTCATTTGGCGGGTGTTTCATGGGGTGGGGTAGAAGGCTGACTGGGGGGGTTAGGCGACCAGGAATTCTGGTGTTGATTAATGATGCGGATTGGGAATTGGAAGGGGAGGAGAAGTACGAGTTGCAGAGCGGCGATCACGTTTTGTTCGTGAGTACGTTGCACGGGGGTTGAGAGTTGAGTTTACTTTAGACGAGCGATGAAAGATCAGTGATACCCCTTAATACAGTGCAAGCCTATTCACGAAGAATTTAACCCTGATGCTGCCACTGATGATATCTAGTAATGGTTCATGTGGAGAACTAAATGCAGTAGTATATACAAAGAATACATCATTAAGATTCGAGACAAAGGATTGGTTGATCCGATGCATCGTCTTCTAGATCTGAATGTGACGAGTATATCCCAAACGCCGTCTAGATGCTATGTTCCTCAGACACCCTTGCAGGTCGAATGAACTGGGACTCTGAAGATTTGGAAATCGGTAAAAATCTCTAATTAGCGTTCTCTAATCATCGAACTCATCCTCATCTATTTCCTCAGCTACCTTTCTCTTTGCCTCCTCACCCATCTCCTTATACGTAGCGTAACTAAGGAGAGCAAAAGCAGCAATGATAAGCAAACCACCCGCGAGAGCGGCAGGGGTAAGAGGAGTTTTCAATGGGGGAGGAAGTATCTGGTCTATGATGGCAACGATAAAGATGGTGAGAAGTGCAGCTACAGATGAGAGGACGGGTGACGTCAAACTCATGAGGACGAGGAAGGAGCCGGAGAAGACTAAGTGACGTTAATGAATTGAAGGGTGAGTATGGCCCGCGGAGGGAACTTACTTGCGTTCGCCGACACGCTTATAGCCATCATCCACGCAGCCTCACCTCGTGGAAGCTCAAAAGTCTCCCAACCCATGAAATGGAGTATCGGTAGAGGGATCCATAGTACAAGCAGCGTAAAAGATCCAATCATACTTCCAAACGTATTGGCGAAGATCATTCCGCGCCCAGGACTAGTGCCATCTGGAGGACAAGCAAATCTCTTATACAACACCTCGTATAACCCATAAAGAACACTACCCACACCGATGATGAGGTTCCCAAGTGGTCGATCACGTGCGTTTGACGGATCAGGGGCCATGTCACCACCAGCTCCACCACCTGACTTGCTGCCGTGTTTTGAAGGTGACTGGTCACCGTATGCTACTATAAGCACGCCGATGATAGCCACAATAACTGCGAAGACTTTTGAAAACCGTACTTTCTCGTGGAGCAGAGGGATACTGAATGCGTAGGCGAAGAATGCGGAACAATTATAAATAGCTGTAAGGTCGCTCGCGGTTGTGAGATCTACGGCTACATACCAGCTCCCACCTGCAACTGTAAGAGCACAGGTGATCATTGCGGTCATCCTGAGCATGTATGGTACGGGAGACCTCTTTGAGGCGATTGCTGATTGATGTGGTACCCGCTGCTCCACCATTTGAGCGGTTTGACGGAGTAGTTTAATATGTCTCCGCCAAAATACTTCCCACGGCTCATGCCATCTCTGCAATCGTAGGATCAGGAGCTGCGTTGGCCAAAGCAGAGTCCAAGAGCCATGGGTAAAGTATCTGGAGGTGGAGTAGATTAGCATAAAGTCCTGTTATAGTATAATTCAAAAGTTCCAATAAAAAAAAAAAGCCCTCGTAAATGCCTGCAAAATGTAACTTACAGCATACAATACGCCTTATTCCATTTCAAGTTATGCTGGATGTAGACAGCCGTTTCCGTCTGAACTGCGAAAGATATTAAACTGAGTACTAGGAACCCCGCAGCATATGTATATCTCTTGCGGTTTGCAGCCTTTGCTTCTGCAATAGAATGTATCTCCCCAAGTGTCGAGTGCCTGCTCAGGGGTGGTCGGGACTCCGCCTTCGACCCAAGCAAAGGTTGTTGTGATCGTTTTGAATACATGTCCGGTCTTAAATCTGACGGCATGTCCTTGTCTTCCTCCTTCCAGTCCTCGGAGTCGAGGTCACTGTTAGAGTCCTCCTCTTGCTGCCCTGAAGGTCCTTCACCGTTGTCCGGAGAGCATCTGATAGGATTCTGGACAGTTACGAAAGGGGATGGTGTCCGGGATTGTTGTCGGGAAGAAGGGTGAGATATATGAACCGGAGAGCTGAGGGGTTCTGAGGAAGTATCTTCCTGTGTGAGGTCTTTATTTGGCGGATTCAAGTATTGTGCAGAGGTCTTTGAAAGTGTGGACAAGGGGATTGAAGGTTGGGGCTTATTAGGCATGCAAGCGGATCAGGAGGTTTATACGGAGAGCCACGGGGATATGTGGCCCTGGGTTGGAGCTGTACAGGCGAAGGATTGGTATTGGAAGACTGAAACTCGTAATGCATGCGGATGTTTCTTAGACAATCAGGTCTTTCGGTGTTTCTCGTTTCTCCAGCTGACATGTGTAGGAGGCACGGGGGTTGTCCGTACCTTTTGGCTGCAGGCTTGGTGTTCAGATGTACGGCTATCGGCACACGCGCCAACCTTTGATCAAAGCATTCAGGGCACACATCAGGTTCCGCCCGGCTATCCTTCCGATTCCTCCTTTTCAGGCACTATATTGATTGTTAAGTAGAGAAGCAAAGTCAACTCAGTTAACGGTATAGGCACTTGCTTGCTGTTCTCAAACTCTTTCATGCTTCCTCGTCTAGGTCTTCTACATCCGATATAGCGACGACACCTAATCCCCACGCGAGCTGAGACTTCCTTTAGGTTGCCTCATGCTACATGTGACCTTGATAGTTTAAAAACACTCATGGTTAACCGGTTCAGGAAAAAGAATTCATCAGGGCATAATGCTGTTAGGGTACTCCAGCCGATTTCTAGGCTGCAGCAATCAAGGCATCATAAACCATCTCAGTTTAGAGACGATGCCCTGATTCTGGGTACCATGCATTCTTGTATCTTCATCGGATATCAACATATAATCCCGACGCGAAGCCGTGCGGGGGAGAACCGTTTAGGTAGACAATTCAATCAATGTAGTGCTTCTAGCGATCTAGAATCATTGGAATACTATGGCGGAGATTCTGGGTGATAAGAAATCCTTATATCAAGTATCTAGCACTTGTCGGATTCCGAAAATTGGCAAACTGAAAGTCACCACGCCCTTTGTACATTTTCCGTACAGGGGGAGCTACCTTACCTTTAACTACTTGTGCATATACCTCAGAATTGACTTCATAAGCCCATCTGTGCCGAAATTCAAGCAGAGACGGGAGCTCCAGGTACCTCAGTAAAGTATACAATATCTTCCAAGAATCATTCGTCACTCTGCTGAATATCTATCTTCTAAAGTCCTCAACTTTACTCGATACTTACCGTACCTTCACAACCCGCTATAATCTAAAATCTCAAGAAGCAATGCCTCTCGTAGTGCAACGTCTAAAACCGAGAATCATCCTCGGATGCATGACCTTTGGGTAAGTTTTGACATACAACCATCACCGGAGCGAATCGGTACTGAGGGATATCCAACAGACCTGATAAAGAGGGAGGTGCAACAGTCAATTTACTCGATGACTATAAAAAGATTCTCGATGTATTCCAATCTCAAGGTTACAACGAGATCGATACGGCCAGGACCTATGTCAATGGAAAACAAGAAGCTTTTACCGCCGCAGCTGGCTGGAAAGATAGGGGTTTGACCATCGCTACGAAGAGTTATCCTAGTACGCCGGGAATCCACAAGAAAGAGGTCATCACCGAGCAGATCAATACGAGTCTGAAGGAATTGCAGACTGATACTGTTGATATCTTCTATCTTCATGCTGCGGATAGGAGTGTTCCCGTAAGTAACACATACATCAGTAACTCAAATCCTACGATCTTCCCCCTATTTAATAACTTTTCCATAAAGAACTCATCATATCAATTCCCCATTTGGCCTTATGGCATCTGATAACAAACTCACTGAATTTAACCTAGTTTACGGAAACTCTGGAGGTAGTGAATGAATTTCACAAGGAAGGCAAATTCGTTCAATTAGGTCTGAGCAACTACACTGCCTTCGAGGTTGCCGAAATAGTCATCACTTGCAAAGAGCGTGGATGGGTCCGACCAACGATCTATCAAGCGATGTACAACGCTATTACACGTTCGATTGAACCAGAACTGATCCCAGCATGTCGCCGCTACGGCTTAGAGATCGTCATCTACAATCCCCTTGCCGGTGGTATCTTCTCCGGAAAATATAAAGTCAACCAGGCACCGTCCGAGGGCCGCTTCAGCGATAGTCTTGGAGCATTGGGGAAACGCTACCGCGACCGTTACTTCCGCGACAGTACCTTCGCAGCTCTTGAGATTATCGAGCCAGTCGTAAAGAAGAACGGCCTTACCTTACTCGAAACCGCCTTCCGATGGGTAATGCACCATTCAGCACTCAATGTGAAAGATGGGAACGATGGTATCATCATTGGTGTGAGTTCTTTGGCACAGCTAGAGGGTAACCTAAACGACTTGGAGAAAGGACCATTGCCTGAGGAGGTGGTGAAAGCGCTTGATGATGCATGGTTGATAAACAAGGCGACAGCGCCCCCTTACTGGCACTTAGAGCTCAAGTATACGTATGATACCCGAAAGGAGTTATTCGGCTTGGGAGGTTAGGCGACACAGACGACTAGTCGGATATCGAGACGATGTCGACAGATGTCTGAATGCTAACCAGCTTCATCTAGATGTACATGACGTCCCATGTATAAGTATCTACACAAATATTAAGTCATTACCCAAATTTCATTCTTGAACGCACCTCATTAGGTACCTCCTACATAACCGTACAACATCCCCTAAGTGCCTTAAATAACTTCGGCAGCAACTTCTGCTCCACTCCTCCAAGCCCATCGTGCTGTCCTTGTTGCTGATGATGCCCACCACCACCATGATGCGGCTCCTGATGACCCGGATACCCCTGCTGCCCGCCATGATGCTGCGATGGAATATGTACCTGTCCACCCTGAAGGTTGATATGAATTCTCCCCACATTATCCTCCGTCATATACTGCAGCCCTAACTCCCGACACATCCGTTCAACAGCCGGTTTGAGCTTCTGGACATGGTTGGCCGAATGATTGCCCTTCCCCACAATCCTACATCGCAAAGTCAGCTCCAACCCCCTCTATCCTTCCAACCCAACCCCAAACCACGCCCACGAAAACTCACACATGCAACCCCTCCTGCCCCGCTCCCCTCGCCGCCCTAATCCTACTCTCCAGCACCGCCTCCGCCTCCTCGACAAAGAGCCCATGCAAATCGATCTCGTCCCCCCTCACCCTCCCCTCGGCGTTGTTCTCACGGAAGATAAACTCCGCCGCCTGTCTGTTGCAGTCATCCATCTTAGCCGCGTGGCGCTTGCCTTGCTCAGAGAGGGCGTGGGCCGCAGCGCCGTCGCCGCGCTCGTACGCCGAGTGCGCTTTGTCGAAGCATTGTTGGCGCTTTGAAGCTTCTTGGCTAGCGAGGGAGCGTAGGCGGTCGTATTCGGCTTCTGCGCGCTGGGATTGGGTGTGGTTGAATGCTGGGGGGTTGTCAGTGGTGCGGAGGGAGGTGGAGGAGGATGGGGTTTGGGGGGAATGGGATTGGTACCGCGGCCGCCGAGTTGGGTAAGGGGGTAGGACATTTGGGATTTAGATATCCAAGGAGTATAATTGTTCGATAGTATGTGAGACGGTAATGACTGCGAATACCCGGATGTTATGATGTAAAGATAGACACGAGGTGTCGACGTGTTTGAAGTCTTGGCAGATTCGCGAGCACGTGTACCTAGTCGCGCTTGAGTTAGTCTAAGCTTGGCGTAGACGGTGGATCAGGTATCTTGTCCATTCAATAATGATTCGACGACTACAATATCCATCTACGAGATAAAAGAACGGCTCGTGAATTGTGAGTCGCAGCGGAATAGGTCACCTAGTCAGCTCTCAGAGTTTTACCGCCATAGACTATTCGATAGCTCTCATTATCCATTCCTTCACGATTCAGGGGAGAATTACGAATACAACAGTACTTCGGTCAACTACATATCATATCTCCAAGAAGACTCTGCATTGATAGAAAAATGATCAGTCTCAATGCTAAATACTTATTCGTTCGACAAGCCACCATTAATAGAAGGCTAAACTCTGCTCTACATACGCGCCCGGAGCTATGCGTCAGTCAGGCAAGCATCTTCCGTTGTGCCGCTATCATTGGGGGCCAAGCGCTTCCTACCCCCTAAGTAAAATCAACATGGAGCTTTTATAAGGTATGTAGCACAGCATTCGAGAATAATGTTGTATTTTTAAGTTCCATTGTACTTTGCCCCTTACCATGCCACCGGAGCGGCGCGTCGGCTATACGATCAACGACGGCGGCAGAGGTACGCTGGACCTACTATTAAGCTGTCTGGTAACTGTTATTCTTTGCACGTGGACAGTACAACGGTTACAGGTGGTACCGTGGTGTAATTCCCGCACCATCATATTCAAGAAGAAGGCATTCTGGATGCTGATTACCCTTCTTAGCCTAGAATACGTGACGTGAGTTGCATTCCAGCAATGGCAGCGAGCACGCAGATATCGCGAGCTTGCTCGCATGGAGAAGACGGGATGGACAATAAAACATGGGTTTTATGTGGATATGGGCGGGTTGAAGGTGGTATTAGCAGGGAGAGATGTAGAGATATTCAAGAAGGAGAACACTGATATCGAGAGATGTGATGATGGAGTCTATCTGACCATAAGATTGGAGGATCTGATTTTTCTGGTTGAGGCGGACCTGATACCGCTTCCTAACATCGATATCCATGATCTGGAAGAGCGGAGCAAGAACGATATATTCGCTAGAGTCGTAACGTTGATCCAGGTTCTCTATTTTCTAGTGTATTCTTTCGGACGTCTGGGTTCAGGGCTTCCGATATCCACATTGGAATTGTCTACTCTAGCTTTCATATGCTGTGCGGCCTTTATCGAGTACTTCTGGTGGAATAAACCATTGGACCTTCGATCCGCTACGGTCATAACAGTGGCCCCAGACAAACGGGAACGCTTTGTCTCGATCTTTTCGGAATTACGTTTCAACACTCCTGAACAAGACCTCTCAGAACAGGTTGACCTCAAGCTATTCTTCGACCGCATCCTTGAGGGAGACGAGTCCAGTAAAATTGCGGTGCATGCCGTATGGATAGGATGCATTTTCAATGGTATCCACATCTCTGCGTGGAATTATTCCTTCGCGTCAGATACGGAACGTCTCCTTTGGCATATAGCCAGTGTCAGTGCTTGTGGCATGTGTTCTGATGTGGGCAGCTACATTCATCCGCCCGAAGATAGTTGGACTTATCCTTGCCGGGCTATCTGCTTTCGTCTACGATCTTTGCCGTATGTATCTTATGGTAGAATCTTTTGTTGGCCTGCGTTCGGTTCCAGAGGCGTTGTATAACTCTGCTCCATGGCAAAATGCTTTACCTGGAAATTAATGGAGTCGTGGTGGCCTTTACGAGTAAAACGTGAAACTAAGGTATGTAGTTCTCAAAATAGTCTATTGATTCTAATATTCTAAGTTATGCACAAAGGTTCCTTCCGGTACATACCATCTTAAGGGGTACTGTAGCGATAATCCAAGGTGAAAGGGGTGCAAATCCGACGTAGATACACTACCAACACCAAAATCTCCTATCCTCACTGAACCCGAGGCCACGGAAGAAACTCACAGGTACAGGCTCGAACATCCACATACCACCACTCGTCAAATCGTCCGCAAAGAGGCCAGCGAATGCCCAAAGCCAGAGAATGGTGAAAAAGAAGTTCGAAATTTGACGGACGTGTAACTGGTAGCGCCCTAATGAGAAAAAGAGTTGTGAAGAGCAGAAAAGATAGGAACAGGTGCTCTGAATGGCCATACCGAAAGGCTGAAGTGCGAAAAATAGAAAGGATACCGAAGGCCTGGAAGATCCTAGCAAGGTATAACTTCCACAGGCGTGCAAAACTCCACTGAGAAGGAAAACGACTACTACTCGTATAGCTGCTTCCGCGCTAGATTGGTTATGACGATCAGTCTCCTTAACTTTATCCTGACGGCTATTTGAGTTCACATGGACATTTCTAAGCAACCCTTGCGCTATAGCATCCCCGATGCTTACAAAATGCATCCTTAACATTTGATGCCATGTGTCTCCCCAGAAGCCACGTAGCCCTTTGCGCAGAATAGCATGGGGGCTCCCCCAAATTGGCGGGAATGTTGCAGGTGAGGCGTTTAGTCCAAGAATATTAGGGCCCAAAATGTTGACTTGCAATAGAACCGTAGTCGAGTATTCCAAATCGATAGCACTGTACCCTCCTAGTGTCGCGAGGAGCATGCGATAGGTGTATAACCCTAAGGGGGACGCTATATATCGCGCTATATGCGGTGGTGGCGTCCGAATAGGATAATGCGTGAAATAAAGGTCTGCGATCATAAGAGATTTTACCGCGTCGAGGACAATATAACCTATCAGAAAGCGGGATAAATTGCGGAATAACGTTGTCGTCTGGCCCAAGGAGACGTTGGACAGAAGTAGAGGGTGTGAGGACGGGGGTGGACTCTTCCAAGACCAGTGAACTCCTCGAAAGCAGGTTATCAGATCGAATACCCAGGCTAACCTGCGCAAAGTCTCTCGGGGCATGGGTTCCCATTCAAGGCCAGGTCTGTTCTGCATGTTGTGGTATCTTTTACCGGCTTGTTTCGAGCGTATATGCTCCTTTGCTTCATTCCCATCAGCGAGCTGTTTCTGATTGATTTGTCCGTTTGTACTGTTCATCCTTTGTTGCGGCCGCAGTATTAGCCTTTTAAATGATCTAGGATCGTGTAAAAGTAGAAAGTTAACGGCCATTACGGTGCACAGGACAGAATTCAAACCAGTCCCTATACTACCAGTGACACCAGGGGCGCGGACAAATAAGAGATTCCAAATCGAAGAGAACGCAATGGCTATGAAGACTATCCAGCGACCTCTTTGGAACGAGGATTCTGATACTGATTGACATACCATCAACCAGCCAATGAGTAGTATAATATTTAAGGAACTCAGGGGAAAGGAAGGAGGTGTAAAGTTTCCGGCTTGCAGGGCCGACAAATAGTCATTTTGTACCCTTTGCTCTGCTGTGACGTAGGACATGTTAGATTTGCTATCTTGTCACTATGAGTTCTATTTTATTAAAGAAAAGCTTTTATAACTCTTGAAGTTGGAAGTAAGTTTAGGATTGTTAGGGGGCCTGACGGGAGCTGAGGTTGTTGGTCTGTGCATTATGGTTATGCTCTGCTGCTCTGTGCGCTGGTTCTACTAGACGACCCGTTAGCTCATTGATTCTTTCCTCCTCTCAACCTTCTCTCACCGTCTCACTCTACTTCATTAATCATCTTCATCATGATTATGGATGGGCTACCTATTGAGCTTATAGAACTCATTATTAATGAGCTCTCGGTTGATGATTGGAGACATTTACGCCTAGTAAACAAGACACTAGCTGGATTGGCCACCAGAAGGCTTTTTGAAGACTTTCATATGGGACTCTTCGACAACGGAGTTAGGAATCTTTATAATATCGGACATCATCCAGAGCTGCGTAATTACGTCAAATCCTTTTCTTTTTATAATGACTTGTTACCCAAGTATATATCCCGTGATGAGTGGGAAGCACACATCGACCTTCGAATACCATTTTCCAAGTATTATTGCGGACCCTCGTTGGAACCACGATTAGGAGAGTGTGGTCCGGCGCAAGATATAACAAAACATCTCGGCTATGCTAATTTTCGTGCGGATGCCCGCGAAGAATATGAGAAACTTCTTCGACATGAGCTCACTGAGTCTGAGCTAGAACAAGGTTGGCGACAGTTTTCCAAGTACCGCTCTGAACAAGAGCATTGGTTTGATGGAGATAATGCTATGAACTTTATCGTCGGATTATCGAAACTCAATAATCTGCGACACGCCGCGATAAAAATGAGTTCCGGTATGATTAGGCATAGTTACGTGCCAGTTTGGTCACGGCTCGCCAAGGAGATTTACCAGGAACCGGTGAACTTCAGAAGAAGCAGACGTGCTCAAGTCGACACTGGTCCCTGGTCATTAATGAGAGTACAAAATCTCTCCATCTTACTAGAAGCTATTTCCCAAAGAGCGTTGGGGTCCGGCGTACAACACGTTGAAGCCCTAAGATTCAGCACAGTTGGCGATACTTTCTGGATGAGATTATGGGATGTAGAGCATCACTCGAATACACCGGGCCATACCGAAAAGGTATGCCTCTGGAATTACTCAAATAACCTCAAATGGTCCGACGCATTTTCCCACTTGACATCTCTGTTTGTCGTCGTTGAGTACTGTGAGGGTAATGATGTGGAGACAACGGCTAAGGCACTAACGTTATGTCTGAAATCGGCATCCCACCTCCAAAAGTTGAGATTACGCTGGTATCACGAGGACTACGTAGGTCGCTATGCGGACCAACCCAATCATGACATCCTCGTCTATGTGGAAGACTTTTTATGGCCGAAGCTTCGAAAACTTGAATTGGAAGCAATGGCAACTGATGGTAGGAGATTGTTCGCCTTTCTTAGCCGGCACTCCAAGAGTCTGCGAAGTCTAAGCTTTGTTGACGTCGAACTCTGTGAGGGTACAGGAACATGGGAAAATATAATTAGGAGGATGCCTTTAAGATTCACCCTGGATGACATATTGTTGGAATATCTATGGGACGACACATGTAAAGAGTTGGAGGAAGGTGGCCGTTTCTTTGAAGGTTTGGAGGGAATAGGGTACTACGAGGAAATGGAGGAGTATTGCCTTCATGGCGGAAACTTTCCTATCTTCAATCCGCAGCAATGGTATAGTTTGACTGTGCTGTACAATCTCTTTTTGCAGAGACTGACTCTATGTTCAGGTTGGAGCACCGGAAGGAAACAGCAGTACAGCAGAGCTATTGAGAAATCCCCTCCTATCGGTACCAGCATACGGTCCGATCTTCGAACTTCTAAGTGAATGACACCTCTTTATTCTGGCTCTGCAAACGGAAGTCAGATGTAAATCCATATGAATCCACTATTTTAGCCAAATCCGAATGAGTACGGGAAATGCCCTGGTTGCTCAACCAGATTAACCCACTTAAACGCTTTACATATCCAATAAACAAACTAGACGAGCAGTGAACACACATATAGCTGTACTAGATACATCCCGGTACGGTCTTCCGCATAGTTCTCTATCAACGGTTACGGAGCAGCCCGAAAGCTCTCGCTTGCTGCTCCTTTTGGCTGCTCCTGCTAGCACTAGTGATGCAAGCGTAAATTGCAGGGCGACCATTCAGGGTTCTCGGACATGGCGTCTTATTTCGGTGTATCTTATAACGGGCCAGATCTCTTGACTGACATTTCAATTCTGCGGGGCATAATACATTACGTCTTAGAAGAGAAATAGCCAAGCGACTTTGCGGCTCTGCTACATAGCATGTGAAATACGAGGAAATTAAAGTGCATATGGGAGGGCATCGAGTTCGGTTGTACAGTACTGAAAGTGTGCAGCACGGCAGGCCTGCTCCAGCAGATACTACGTAAAGTAGCTAGCTCGACTTTCTAGCCCTAATCGGCTAGTCTACGATAATCATCATTATTGGGTTTATAGTTCCAGCAAGAGCCTCTTCCCTTCAGAGCTTCAGCCTTCCCATAGAATTCCAGAGAGCTTTGTGTATCGAAACCGTTGACCAACCATTCTACGCCACCTTTCTCTAACCTTGCCTTCTTTCTCATCCGTGATACAGCTTGGCCGGATTGGGGTGTCGTGATTATGATCACTGGGGCTGAGCAAGAATGACAAGGCGGGTTGAGCCTCAACGTAGGCGTAAGAAAATCCCACCATCTCACTCAGCCCTTGTTTTTTCCAAACGGTGTTACCATCACACCCTCCGCACTTGGAACTACTGGATGAAAAGGATTTTTTGAACCTCCGCTGCCGATCAGAAAAGAGCCGCATCCCGTCGACTGCTATGAAGTGGCCGAGTAGATAAGAGCTATCAGTTTTGCACCATGTATCGAACAAGACTGGCCAAGTAGCGAAGAATTTTCAAGTGAAGTGATGAATGTCGGAACGCACTTTTCATTAAAAAAAACGACATCACACTAACACGTCAATTTGGAACCGGATCACCTCTTTTTTGTTCTACAGCACTGTCGTCAGCAATGGCGCCTTACCCATAAAGTACAGAGTTATAATACCTCTCATGTATTCCAGGGTGTATGCATCCAAATCCTATGTCTCGCCGCCTCGACCATCTACCGTTCGATGTCCTATTCTTGGTGTTATCATATCTTAATATCGAGGACAGTTTTCACCTCGGTCAGACCTGCAAGTACCTGAGTTCAATACTACAGGAGGGAAAGACGTGCCGCAGATTAGTTGAAGTATGGCTACGTATATCATATCCCTTTCCCCGTCGTGGCATTCCTCGTCTACTGTACGCTTGCAATCGAAAATAGACCACAACTTCTAGTGTCCGCGGAATCCGGAGAAGTACGACTAAGTCTGGCCGTATGTACGACTTTGATCGTATAGAAACGGAGGTCGTTGACATCGAAAGGTTAAGGGTCCGCCAGCGTGCGTTCAACAAGCGTACAGGGACTGAGGAATATCATCCGCGAAGGGGGGAGCATGATTAGAGTAAATGCTGATATATTTCCAGACACGTGCCAAATTTAGTTACGAACATCAGCTTGCTAACGATGGCCAACTCAATTATCCTGAAGCGGCACGGAGAATCTTTGATAGACGAAGGGCGTTCGCTACAGCCAATCCCTTTTCTGCTTTTGTTGTTGGTTATGGGACATCCTTTATTTATCACGATGGCACACTGTGCTATTTCGACGGTTACACCATACATGTTCAAGATATGCGTGGATGTTCCAAGATATCCAAGTGCTTCAACATCCGGGACATGCTACAGGCCAGTTTTCATACTATAGGACATAACGTCCGTTTAGGACTACTCCATTATAATGAAGGAATACTTACGCTGTTAGCTAAAAGGAGTGAGAGACAAGGGGACAACTGGCTTATAGCAGTTGATACAGATAGCTCCTCTGAAGATGCCCCGAAGATCCTCGCGATTCAACCTTTGCGGTCTACTTATAAGCTGGTGGTCCGGAATTCAAAGCATTACCTGTATTATGGAACCTTTACAGGTACGGGAAATGCTGGTCATTCTGAATGGATATTTCAGTTGGTGTCCCTTTTCAATGATAACGCTCAATATCAGCCATTACAGCTTCAGAATGTGCTCGGATCTGACGTCGGGAGCACCGTGGCGTTCGAAGTTCATCAGGGATACTTCTACGCAGTTTCGAATGAGACTCATTTCAGAGGGGAAGGTGGCAATTGGATTAATTTCTACCACTGTATACGTTTTCCAGTAGATAACCCTACCGATGGTGCACTTGAAGTGAACGATCGTGTATATAGGAGAAAACATACGGACGGGACTATCCACGACTGGTGGACCGACTTGGCTTTAAAGACCGACGAACACACCGGCGAGCTACTGATTGTGGAACATCGTCGAGAGTGGTTGATACCGCACGTTAGCGAGAAGAAAAGAACTTTCTACCAGCAACGTATGACTTTCGCCTCGGATGTTCATGAAGAACACACTGATTCTGGACCACCATCCCACGATACCCCGTTAGAGGTGCCAGTGGAATTATCTCCATGCTCTGACCTTGCGGAATTCGAAAGAGAACAGTACATGAACTATGACTTATCAAATAAGCCACTGAAATCCCATCCGGAATATGGCTTCTCGGATGATCCGCCGCACTTTGGGACTTCAAACAAGTTCCGAACGTATAATTTGTCCTGTAGTACCTTTTTAGATATAATCCAAGATACCAGACAGTACAGTTCAATCGACCCAACAGGGATCACGGTCAAATGTCTACGGTTAAGAGTAGGTTCAAGGAGCCGAGCGCCACTCGCATCTCAAAAGCTCCCTGCAGAAGTCGTACCATCCTCTGCGTCAAAGGGAAAAGAGAAAGCAAAAATGCCCCGGTATATGGATTGTGGCAGATATCGTTATTCAAGAATCACACTTTGGCCCCCTGAACATCGTACTCAACTCCCTAGCATCTTCACATACACCTCCAAACTTGAACCTGATCATCTTTCTGGCACAAAGGACCGATGGGTCATAGGCTGGTCAACTCTAGACCACTCATTGAAAGCTTTGGACGAGATGGATATCAAAGCCGCAGCAGACGAACGCTTGGTCGTAATCATGCCCCACCCTAAACTTGACGATGATCAGTCTAAAGACTTCGCCGGCAATCCCATCATCGTCGTCAGTTTCGATCCTGGGATCAAAGCGGAAGACTTCCAACCTGTTCGTAGATCCGGCCTTCCAAGGCTTCTAGCATGGGCACCAGATTCATCTCGATTACAAGACAGAAAAAGCATACCTGGATCATCTAGAGAAAAAGAGGATAATAATATGAAGGGAATACAACTAGCCACCCCTAATGCACTTCCCATATCCCGAACTGTACCAGTTAGGGGCAGCAACACTATTGCCCCTCAGCTAGACCGCGACGAGAACGATGATGGGATGTCAGACTCCGTATCGCTTGGCTCAGTAGGTGACCTAGATTTCGGAGACGGTTGGGATATGGAAAATGATGAAATAGAAGAAACCGAACCCCCGTCATTCCACGACTTGGACACCACGGTGCCGACTCCTAATCAGGGGGAAGAGGTTGTAGTACCAGGGCCTAGTACGGCATCAAATTTTACCAGACGTGTAGATGAACATGACGATGAAGATGAGGGAAGGGGTAGCGGTGATGTTCCGATTCCAACTGGTACACCGTTTGACCTTTGGTTACATAGAAATAGGCATACATAGCTGAAGAAGCTTATCGGGGTCTGGGTTGTAGTGGTTTTAGTCTGGACTTCAAATTGATCCCAGATACGGATTCATAAGTATAAGGTACTACGGTTGTATGCCAGCTTCCTGTAATACAAGAGGATAATCGTAGCATGATGGTGGATTCCTAGGGGTGTTACCAAAGAGTGATAAGGTGCAAGGGGAGTAAGGGTATTGAAGGCAATAAAATGAATATGTTGTTGATCAATCAAATAGAATTCGTTGGTATCTTCACGCCCCTGTCCTTTGCTGATGCTATGATAATACAGTGTTACTCTACGCCAGACTGGTGAGGCTTGATAATTGAGGCTGAGTGAGATCTTAATCGTCCTCCACTTCATCCAGGTCAACACACTCCGTCTCCATTAATTGCATCTCCCTCTTAACGATTAACTAGTTCTTGAAGCTTGGTGACTATCCTCGACCATAATATGCTTTTTGGCGACAACTGATGAAATTTTGAAGGTTTCCGAAATCCCCGAAAGCCAGTCTCCCGCCGACGTCCGCAGCGGACTAACGTCATCTCCTCAATTTTATTCACATCGCTCAACTTTCCATTTCTCCACCGCAACAAACTAAATTCCAGATCGCGCGTCATGTCTTACGGCAATTATCAACAGTATGGAGGAAACCCGTACGGCGAGAGTGGCGAGAATGGTTACGGCGCGTCGAATCCGTACGGTGGAAGCTACACCACTGTAAGCGCGCTTTCTGACGCTCAATAGCTCCCAAATTATCTATCAATTGCTAAAACAACACTCCGTTTACAGTCGAACCAAAATATCGCGGCTCCTCAATTGACCCACGAGACATCCAACTACTCCCAACCATCACAGTACTCCGAAGCCACACCTATGCCGACCCAACAACAATATCAACAACAGCAGCAACAACCATCTCCACTCCAGCAACAACAGTATCCCCAATCCCAACCCACGATCCTCAGCAACCAAGACTTCCTCGCCCGCATCAATGCCACCAAATCCGACATCCAGCGCCTCACATCCCAAATCGCGGAAATCGGGACCCTCCACCAGCGCGCCCTCTCCGCGACCGACAGCGGCAGCTCCGCAGCGCTCGAGCACCAAGTCACGCAAACGCAGATCCTTAACACGCGCATCAAAGACCAGATCAAGGCGCTCGAGACCGACGCCGCGCGCTCCGGGCGCAACGTCACCAAGGACTCCCAGGTGCGCACCCTGAAGCAGACCTTCAAGGCGCAGCTCGAGGACTTCCAGCGCGAGGAGTCGGAGTATAGGAAACGCTACCAGGAGCAGATCGCACGGCAGTACCGGATCGTGAACCCGGAGGCGAGCGAGGACGAGGTCGCCGAAGCAGCGAGGGCGGATTGGGGCGACGAGGGCGTTTTCCAGACCGCCGTAAGCCTTACCCTTAACCCCCTTCCTCTTCCCTTCCGATTCTAAGACATAACGCTAACCCCCGTCAAGCTCAAATCCAACCGCACAGGCCACGCGACATCCGTCCTCGGCGCCGTCCGCGCCCGCCACAACGACATCCAGAAGATCGAGCAGACGCTGCTCGAGCTCTCGCAGCTCTTCGCCGAGCTCGCCGAGGCTGTCGTCGTGCAGGAGGAGCAGATCGTCCAGACGGAAGAGCAGACCCACCAGGTCATCGATGACACCGAGCAGGGGAACAAGCAGCTCGATCAGGGTATTAAGAGCGCGCGACGAGCGCGGAAGATGAAGTGGTGGCTTTTGATCGTTTGCGTGCTTATTGTTGCTATTATTGCGTTGGCGCTGGGGTTGTATTTTGGGTTGAAGAAGTAGGGGTGGTGGGGATGGATGGGGAGGGAGGGTTTGGTATCGTACGAAGCAAGGGCTGGACAGAAGATACTGATGCTACGGGGGAGGATGTAATGGTTTGAATGAAGGCGCGGATGGTCTTGCAATGAAAAGAGCGCAGTATCAAGGTGGATAGGTAAAGCGAAGCGGTAAATAAAATAATGTTTGTTTTCTTCTTCTTCTTCTTCTTCCGCGTACATGCTGTAGAGGTATTTTAATCAGTTAAAACTTTCACGTCTGTGGGTTGGGATACTCTTCACTTTGTAACTCTGCTTCGCTTCCTCTCTGTTTAGTTCTCATTCGGTTGAAAAGTATATCGGTGTGCTGTAAGCGGACGATAAGAATCGATTAAAACAAAGCAGCATCATGTAACAAGAACCGTTTCCATTTTGTACTCAGATATCTATCCTACAATAACCAATCTCAACATCCCAACGCCTGGCTTACCCAACAAACCCAGCAAGAAAACCTACGGCGCAAACCCGCCATTACTATTCAGGCACTCCAGCGCAGCGACCAACTCGCCGATAACGCGTTCCTCAAGCCTACTATCAGCACCGCTCTTCATATCCCTCGGCTTCATCTTCGCCATCTCGACCTCCCGCTCCGAAGAGGGGACGATCCTCTCCCTGAGCCCCTTGCGCCCTTGCAACCAGCCATCCACGTCCTCCTTGATGGCCGCCTTATCCCAATCCAGGGACGGGATGTCCGTGGTGATGATGCCCGCGCCCGCGCCACCCTCGCGGACCTGGTCGATGACGACGGAAAGGAGACTGAGAGAGTGGACCTCAGACGCTAGACCTAACGTGATACCTGTCCTCCCCGTGTCGGAACTCGGCTGCATAGCGTGCGGCTTGCTGAATGCGGTGGCGGCGCGCGCGAGCTGGCTTGGGAACTGGTTGAGGAAGGCGGCGATCTCGGCGGCGATGGTGGCGCCTACCGCATCGAGAAGATTCAGACAGAGAGGTAGCAAGCCACGCGTCCAGATCGAGTATACCCTCGTCGGCTCATCGAAGGGACCCATCCCTTTGGGTCTGCGGAAGTAATTGATTATGGTCGCGCTGCTGAGCTGAGACAGGATGCCCTCGACGGCTAGGCTTTCCGCTACGGGACGTACGCTTGAGAGCTCGAGCAGGAAGAGGATGCTGAGTTCGCCGTATATGGGATCGCGGTCGATGGCGAGCTCGTGGGACCAAGAGAAGAGGCTTGCGGCGTACCGACTGACGTTGTAATTTGCGAGTTGCAGCGAGATTTGGGAGTGGAGAGTATTGATGTGTGGGATGCGGAGGATTGTCTGGAAGAGGGCTGTGAGGAGTACGAAATCATCTGCAGAACAGCTTTGAGGGTTATCGTGGAGCTGGTTTGATAATGCTCTGAAGCCCTGTGCGATGACCTTTGATAGTATTTCCATGATTTCGGATGCTCTTTCAGGTCGCCTGTCTCTTGATTTTAAGCCTTGAGAAGTAGGAGCCGCGGTCTGGGAGGGAATATGAGGATGAAGAGAGAGGAAGAGAATCCTAATGAGTGAACGATAGTAATGTGCATCTTCGCCTGTGAACGCAGTCTCGAAATCTACGCCGGACTCCCGAATTGCCTCCCAAGTGACGTCGAACAAGGCTTTAACTTCTGGATCACTAGATTTGGTGTCGACCAACCTTTGCGTGATAGTAAAGGCTAGATCGATACGTGTCTTTATGAGCCTTTGGAAGACTGGTTGAGGTACTCTAGACAAGGAATTGGCTCGTAGACAATCCCCAGCGACATGAGCCAGCACTCTTGACAGACGTTGGTCTTCCTTCATCAGATAGCTCAGCTCCGTGGCTAAGAGTTTCCAGCTGTTCACCAAGCTGACCTGGGCGTCGACAAGTGACAGATTAACATTTGCTCGAGCAAATTCGTTCACAAATCCGTCTTGCTTCTTCCCTACCCATGCTTGATCAAACCTGAGGACGGTCGACGCAAAAGTGAGGTCGTAAAAGAAGTTGGCCCCGAATTTAGACCTTGTGATTAGTGTGCGTTTGAAACTCGATATTTTACAGCCATTAAATTTCTTCTCGACGTTGCTTTTCAATTGGGTATGCAAGGAGCTGTTATAGTCTGGGACTCGCACACCGTTGTTCTTGAAATAAGCCACGGTGCTACCCAAATCTTTCAACATGGAGACGTCTCCACCGCGCCGTGCACTATGAAGATACATGGCGAGAATCTCCGAGATACACGAAGCGACCTTTAATTGGCGACATGTCGTTATAGTTCGTGAAAAGTCGACTTCTTTCCAGTCTGGTGCTGGTAGACTTGCTACAAAATCCGCTAGACGCTTCAACACATGAGGATGAGAACTTAAGTCATTCGTTGCCCATGGCCAATGATTCTGAGCTGTGATTACAAAGTCCAATATTGCTAGAGTCCGGTCTGTATCTAGGGACGCAATCTCCGATAGTTCATCTAGTGCAAGCTTAAGAACGGGTTTCGCGCCTGATGCAGCCGATGACGGGTCCTTCTTTCTAAGGGACTCTCTCGCAGTTTGACCAGTCAACAAGTAGATAGCAAACCACTGTTGACGGTTGCCGACAACTGCGGATAGAAGATTCCACACGCTGAGCTCGGTTGCTTTGTCGTACTCAGGACCGGTCAGACCGGACAATAGGCTCAGAAAACATTTCGCTGTTTCAGGCCCCATGTGGCCCAGTAATGAAGGCGGCTCGTCAGCCCCTAAAGCTGCATTTCGAACCAAGGTCTCAAGTAAGACACAGGTAGGTGCTCTAAGCGATACTCTACCAGCAAAGATGCGTGCTAAAACCGGAGAAGCGTTGAATAGCTGTTTTTGAAGATGAGATCTCTGTTGCCCTAACAGAATACTAACACGGAGTATAGTTGTTAAGAAGGATAAAGAGGTATGTGTTTGGTCAACATAAGCTTGCACTAACCCCTGGAACAGGGTGGAAGTGGGCTCATCAGCGGTCGCCATGAGTGTTTCTATAATCGGATTGATTGGGAGGTTGTTAGTTGAAGGTGAAAGGAATATTGCGACGAGATATTCCGCTGACGGTGCGAGGATTGCGGTGAGTTTCTGATGTATATTTTTATTATCGTCAAAGCCATATACGTATTCGAGGATCTCCGTGAAAGCAGTCATAATACTGGTATTGATCGTTAGTTTTTGCTCCTCAATACTGAATCTCCAATTCGGTAAACCCTCAAAAACCCCTATCATGGTCTTGGTGAAAGATACGAGGATTCTCCCCATAGACTTTTCTGAGGAACCACTTGAGGAAACCAACACGGATTCGAATCTAGTTAAGGCTTTACTGGTGGACTTCCGTGAAACCCCATAGGTAACAACATCAAAGATTAGAGCCTCGAACATATGGATACATCCAATGAGGAAATCGTATCGCCCGACAACTATCTCTGAGGATCCAACAACAATGGCAAGTGTCCCTCCGCTTCCGTCGATGTCTAGTAATTCACTTCGGGAAAGAAATGGCCAGATCCTATGGGGTACTATTGTAGCTAGGATGGATATGCAATGTGAGCAACTCGCTAGAAGTTCTAGAGAAGATTCTTCGGCAACTTGATTTCGTTGTCGTTGGAGCTCTTGCTCAAATATATCCAATATGATACTGACAACATCGCGTTCTCGTTCGAACCCAAGACTTGCGTTGTTTAGGATTCCTTGTGCTGCACTACGTGATTCAGTAGGGTTGATACCTGCCCTAATCCTGTAGGCAGCAGGGCTCAGTAGAGAAGCAAACAAAGCAACGATCTCAGCTGCCAGTTCGATGCTGATAGGACTGTTAGTCAGATACTCAACTGTCTCACTACCCGTGACTAAGGTGAACAGAAGCCGTGCAAGATATCTCAGTGCGGAATACTTCGAAGCCCAACTGACAACCGGCGGCGTGGAGGAATCATCAGCAATAATACCGTCAGTCTGTGGGGGTATGAAACACCAATCATCCTCCTCTAAAGAATTAGCTAGAACAAGAGCTTTACTTGGATGAGGACCGTTTTTAGACTGCCAGCGCCTCGAAAATAAGGGAAGTGGCCCAGTAGAGCGAACGAAACCCGCATTCTCGTCATCCCTCATTGTTTCGAAACCACCAAATTTCACCGGTAAGGTCTGAGTGTACTGGTGCATATCCTCCAACGACTGAGTAATACAGCGTGCCATATACTCGTCGCTTTCATTACCAACCAGGAATGCTCGACAAATTTTCAAAAATGGTAAAGTCTCGTGTGGAAAACGGCTCATTGCTTCATCGAAGATGCGGCGCCTTAAAACATCATCTTCGTAAAACTTGTGGGCAACATCATCTATGAGTATGGATCGATGATGTCCAGGGGTAACTGGAGAACGAGCCCCAGAAATGATTGCCAGTGCAGCCAGTACAATATCTCCTGAATATTGGACATAATCCAGACTCCTGCAGAGAAAGTCAAGAAGAGATAATCGCAGGTGATTCTCCAGGTCTTTATCGGCATATCCGCTAAAAGCTGTAGAAAATATGGTGCTCATCTCTGCAATCATGGAGTATCCCTGACATTGATCAGCTGCAAAGCGGGCCAGGCGCGGTACTATATCCGCCGTATCCGTTCCCATGGCTTCCTCCGCATCAATAAAAGCTTTTGCAACTGGATTCAAAGATTGTTTTGAACGACCATCATCAATCAGACTCTGTGCATATCCTCTAATCTCGCCCAGGAGAAAGCTCCATGCTAGGATTGAGGGCACCATGGGGTTGGGGCCTGCATCCATCGCTTTCAACAAGACGTTCGTCAATTTAGTGATTGATGGTTGGTGGGTGAGAAATTCTACCGATTCCTGTGACTGGCTAGTAGTTTTCACCTCCCCAGCAAAAGCTGCGTTCAGGTACGACTGGCAAACGCGCATATTCATGAGATCCAGAGATACTACGGCAAGGAGACTTTGTAATAGCGCGAGTAAATGTTGTATGCTTGGAATCTAAGAATGAAATCAGTTAAGCTCTAGTAATAGAAATATTAAGTGCATTACCAGTGTCAATTCGGCGAAAAAAGAGTAATCGGCCGTGAAATTGAACCAGGACTCTATATCCTCGGAAGTTGATACATCATCTTTGTATCGAAGGAGGACGTAGAGACTTTGGAGCAAGTGTATTACTATCAGAATTTGTGTCTGGCGCCAAATAGATTCAAAGTCGATATTCTCATCAGGACCAGTATCAATTCCACATCCCTTCTCATAATTTTCGAAACAGCCGCGCAAAGCTTGAACGTAGCGGCTAACAGTGTGATTGACAATGTTCGATTTTGGTCTTATAAAATCCACAAGTTTTCTTCCAATCAGAATTAACGGATTCTCTTTCCAAATTGATTCATTTTCTGTTCGGGTGGAACTGAAACCTATGCGGAAAAGAATCTCACTAACTCTAATGACATGCACTCGTTCGGAAAGATACAGTGTCCAGATACGAAATCGCCTCTGAGTTTGAGAAGAGGAGGAATCGGGATTCATTTGTACGGGTGCTGTGATTATCGAGGATCCTGGGAGAAATGTGCAAGCACCGAAATTCAACGTCCCAGCAGCATCCTGAACGCTAATTACTTCCTCCTCCGTGAAACCGCTCAATAGTCGAACTTTAGACCTGTTTTGCCATTCTAGAATAGCAATTCTGAGCGATATTACTTCGTCTAATTTTGCCTTTGCAGAGAGCCATAGTGCATCCTCCTTGATCTGATTGATATCGAAACGTCCTGCACCAGACTGGGGAATATTTATCACCGCGGTTTTCGCATCGAATTCTTGCTTTGACCCTTGGTTATTCGCTGGGAAGGGCTGTAGTGGTTCGCGATATATTTTAACTGAAGGCTTCTCGACTAGAAATTGGATGATGGCATGGCTGGGCTTTGGTGGAGAGGTGGCAGAAAGTCCTTCGTATACAGCTTTCCATGATCTGAATGGCTGTCAGTAGATATCATGATCAAAAAGGAAAGCAACATTACAGTAATGGTGACTGTCCACTCAGGCACTCATCTAGCGGAGGTAAATACTTGGACTTTGGATCGGGCGTCATGGTTGCGCTTCAGTCAGCGCGATTGGGAAAAACACGAGATTCCATGAGGATAAGGAATTTTTTCAGGCGATTCGAGCTAAGGTCTGACGCAGTATGCGATGTGGACCTCAGCAATCGCGACTCATTAACATGAGGGTTGAAATCACGCTCATGTTTATTTCGCTGTTTGCTACGCAGAACTGCGTTCTTGTCACATCTCGCTTGCCGTGAAGCTTGAACGTCACTCCAGGTCAAGAGTCAACCTTATGCACCACGTTTCCTCAATATATATCTTTCTAACAAATTCTCCTTCCTCTGAGCTTTTCTGAATCACCTTTCTTCCTCTCACTCAGTTCATGTAGAAAATCTCTCTTCAAATTCCTCACCTAATATTTGGTCATTCTTTCATAATGTCTACCCGCGGTCAGTTCAACACCAAGAACCCCACGATCAAACGCATCTGTAAGTTTCACAAAACTTTACTCTTGCGTTATCTACGCCGCGTACTCATTATGCAAAGTGAAAGAAGCATCCGAACTTGTCTCCAACCCCTCCTTAGATTTTCATGCCGAGCCTCTAGAAGATAACCTCTTTGAATGGCACTTTACACTATGTGGACCCCCTTCCCCATCCCCTTACGCCGGTGGTATCTACCATGGTCGCATAATACTACCATCTACGTACCCCTTAAGACCTCCTTCGTTTCGATTCGTAACGGCCTCTGGAAGATTCGAAGTGAACCGCGAGATCTGTCTGTCAATAAGTGGGCATCATGAGGAGACATGGCAACCAGCTTGGGGTATCAGGACAGCTCTGGTGGCCATTAGGAGTTTTATGGATACAGATGCAAAAGGTCAAGTTGGAGGTCTTGAATGTAGTGAACCTGCGAGAAAGAAGATGGCAAGCGATAGCGCATCCTTTAAGTGCGGGACGTGTAGGAAGACTAATAAAGAGATAATGGCGGAGAGGGCTGAAGCGGCCAAGGAGATGGGAAGCAAAGGAAAAGAAGGGGTTGTTCCGGAAGAGCTGAGATTGGCTTATCGGGACGAACTGAATAAGGGCAAAGAGAATGCAAAGAACGACCCAGACCAGAAAGCGGAGTCCTCGCAACAGTCGAAGGCCCAAGAAAGCCAAGCGCTGAAGCCAGATTCTCAACCTTCAGCTCAGAACGGAACTGCATCATCCTCTTCCCCGAATCCAGTTGTCGTTGTACAGCCTTCGCGTACGACACCCATAGTGACGCGACAAGCAACAGTCCAACATGATGCAGGCATACCAAGCTGGATCGATAAAGCGATATACGGCCTTGCAGCGTTGTTGATTTATATGGTTTTACGGAAGATCTTTTGATTTACGAAGGGATATGTTATATGAAGATCATAGATGTCATTTCAGTACCTAATCCCCTGTTTCGGTATCTAAGACAACCCTGCATTGGAAGGCAAAACGCAGTTGATAAGAGTTAAGATTGTACTAGGATAAGATTATCATTATACAAATTACTCATTTTTGAAGAGTAGAGGTGTTTGCAAGCCATGCGTGCATATATTGAAACCGAGGTTCACCACCGGAGCTGCAAACAACACATGTTCTCCCCACCTGTCTCACGAGTCGAAGACTGGCTGTACCACTGAGTGAAGGAACTTTTTGGGAACATTGTCAAGCTTTAAACAATATTAAGCTCTACATATGGTGCTTTGTTAGGTGGAAAATATCTATTCCCAACCTAATCGATCTCTGAACTCAATATGGATCTCTTCAGGTTATCCTCCTAGATATATAAACTATCTTCTTACTCCTTGTTACCTGTCTTTTTCTTCAGGAGTGACTACAAAAATCAATTGCAGAGATATCCGCAACATTGAGAAAGACCAGAATATCAACTAAACAATCTAGCAACTACTAGAATCAGTCCTTCCGCTTCGTATCGCGACTGGATCGAACCCGGCTCACTCGTTCAAGGAAGTGGCCCTTCTCAATTCAAGAACAATCTCCCATTGAGCATCGCGGTAGCAAGCAACGATGCCAGCAATCATAATCCTAAGCCCATCATCTATAAGGAGTCCGACATTCCCTCTCATTCCAATTATCACGATATCGCCTCCTACGCCAACAACAGTGAAATTTAGGGATCCCATGTCAACTACGATTGCAGTGGCAATATCACATCCCGAGGAGGTTAAATCTTCATACGCTGCAGATACGGAAACATCACATAACACAGATCTTCAGCCACTACCTACAGTCAACATTGACCCGTCAGCCCCTGAGCATACCGAAACTTCAGATCTAGCGAAGTCAGAACCATCAGAGTCGGAGCAACGCGAGTCTTCTAAGCATACCGACGTCCAACTTACACATCCTGATGACGTTGTTTCATCCGCTTCTTCAGAATCGCAAGATTTTCCTCGTGCGGTCAGAACTAGGGCTACGCTCAAAACAAAGAGTATGTCTACATTAACTACGCAATATCCAAATGATATGCTGACGGTACATTTGTAGTGCACAAGACGCTGATATGTGTTGTTATGTGACAACTGTCCTACATGGGACGGCCTCGGGGGAGTTATAAATAGCAGGATGCCTATGAGATGCTAATTCACTGTGGTACGAAAGTCTCACGTAAGGGTGCTCATGCTGTTATTGTAGATTAGGATAGTTAAAAGTAATGAGAAATGAGGATATACCATGGATTCTTAGGACACTTTTTCATCGAGTCTGTGCAAATTTGCGGTTTAAATGTGTTTTCCTCCTCTATGAACGACAAATCAGCTCCCCCAGTCCTGAACTCCCATTTTCCCAACCCTCACAACTCCCCTGTCATCCGGTTAGTCAATCCTAACCCATATCCCCTAACCAAGACTCTCCCCAACAACCTTCCTATGAAAGAGTTTTCTTTATCGGTATACCCTACACAAATCAGATATCAGTACTTATCTTTCCTAGATCACCGAGATATCTCACCCTTAGTAACCCAAGTGGATGTACGCCGTATCCATGTAGGACTTATATTCCGGCAACTTAGGTGTGGCCCTAGCCTTGATCTTTTGGAAAATTGATTTGAGAAGATTTTTGGAAGAGTTGGCGGTGTATGTGCTGTTTAGGGACTGAGTGTCGAGGGAGATGTCTTTTACGGAGGGAAAGGAAGTAATGTTGGAGTTGTTGGAGGGAGAGGTGGACATTATGATTGTGAAGTGGAGGTATTGAACTGATTGGTTTGATATAAAGTTGGTATCTTGTGAATATGATGGTTTGGAAATAGAAGGATAGAACTCGACTGGGTGAGCTCCGAATTTGACCTCTGGTTTGATTTTGGAGATAAAGAAGAAGATATGATTCTCTTTGAGAAGATGGATTGAATTTCAGATATGAAAATCTTGTTAAAACAGAAACTTTCTGAAGCACAAACTCACCCTCCTACTTATACCCCTTTCCTCATCCCTTCCACCGCCCACCACGACCGCGAATACCACCTCTATCATACAAGGCTATGCAACACATCTTCATCAACGTACCAATAACATAACCTCACAGAGGAGCGGTAGCATTACGGCATTCGTGACACCGTAGAAAGGGATGCTCGTCATTGGCCACATCGTCTATTATTTCTACCTAAGCACACAGCTTAGAAATCCGATGCGTTATCCGCTTGCATATTTCCACATATTGACTCATTATCGGAGACAGACAGTGATGTATACACTTCCGAATGAGTCTTTTACATATTTTACGTGCCGCATATTTTATTTCCACTATTGATATGTTTTGTCGTATCATCTAACAGTTGAGAAGGGTATGGTGGTGATTGGTTGAATCATCTAGGTGGAATCGGTAAGACGAGCCGAGGGCGATCCGACGGATGAACTATTCCTGTTACGGAATAGTTGGCCTGGGCAGAGTGCAAATGGACTGAAAGTGGAAATGCATCCGATGAGCTTGGATTTCTTAACCTACTTTACGATAGACGGTGTAGAGGGAAAAATACAATAGGAGCCGTGAGAGCCAAGAAGCTAAGGACTCTATGGGTAGTCTATGTACCTTAAAGGCATCTAGAATTTTTGTGAATAGCAAAATGTATTGTAGCTGTTATGTTGATGTCAAGTGAGGTGAAAACGACAATGACATCATATCGGCTGAGACGGCACAAGTAGTTATTCCTTAGAAACTGACTCGCTTGCCTCTACAACAAGGAATAGAATCGATGATGTTATCATCTTAGTTTGTTGAACTGACATCGAGTATCGAACTATATTGTCTCTTCCAACTACTTTCTGTCCACTTCTTAAAATTATTTTCTGGTTTTCCTCATCAGACAACCAAAGCACACTACTAGAGATTTTACTCTTGTGTTTTTCTGCTATCAAATCTGGATAGGCATGGTTGCACAGCGTCGAAGAAATCTTGAAGCTGCACCGAATAGCAATGATGATCAAGACACCTACCGCAGAGACGATCTCGAAAGCGCGATTCCACCAGAGTCACCAAGATCCCGGTTCAAGGATGTCGTGCATAGAACGATTGACGCCCAGAAGGCCCAGAAGTTGAAGGAGAAACTAAGGAGTGGAATAGATCGTAAAGGGATGGAACAATATCGTAAGAGTCAAGAAGAAGTATGACATGGAATATTGCGCATAGAATTCCACTGATACTGATACGCTACATGACAGCTTAAACGGATTTCCAATAAGAAAGTCAAAAAGTTTTACCAAGAACAGAATGAACGTCTCAATGATTTGGTCGAAATAGACCATCTAGTCATGAGTCTGGCTGATGATATACTGGATTCTATGAACCCCCAGGACATGGACAACGATGGCATTTGTGGTAAGTAAGCCTAATAAAATTCGGGCTACAATATGCCTATAACGGGTCGTAGAATCTGGTGGCGCATTACAGCGTGTAAACGAAAGTATAGAGCCCCTTTTACCTGATGATGAAAGACAACGCCGACGCAAAGGGAGAAGAAACGCGAGATGGGCTGTCAACGTTTGTCTTCATGATCTCCCACGGAGCCTTCTGTCACTAACATCCCGTTTTTAGATCAATGTCATTGCAAATATTCTCTTGCTACTTGCAAAATGCATTGCAGCGGCATATTCGGACTCTCTGTCGTTAATCGCTTCTCTGGTCGATTCTGCTCTAGATTTACTGTGTACTTTGATCGTGTGGACTACCACCAAGCTCGTTAGCTGGAAGTTACATATGCTTAAAGCCAAGTTCCCCGTAGGAAGACGAAGATTAGAACCTCTTGGTATCCTGGTCTTTTCGATTGTGAGCACCTTGAATCTTATGACAGGTTCTTAGTAAGGGGAAATGCTAATAGTACTAGATCATGATTGTTTCATTCGTTCAGATCCTGCAAGAATCTGTCACAAAATTGCTCCCCGGAGGTGATAGAACAACTGTTAAACTTCCTCCTATTGCTATTGCCGCAATGGCAAGTACAGTAGGTGTTAAGGGCATTATCTGGATAGGTTGCGCAAGGATCAAGACAACCCAGGTCGAAGCTCTAGCAAAAGGTAACTAGAACTGAGTCTTGACCGAGAACATGCTGAAAAATTATGACCTTAGATTGCAAGACCGATGTCTTCTTCAATACCCTTTCTCTTCTATTTCCGGTTATTGGGCATCAACTGAACGTGTGGTGGCTAGATCCAGCAGGCGCCGCCATTCTTTCATTATTCATCATCTATGATTGGGCGGAGACTAGTTTCGAAAACATTACACGGCTTATGGGCGCGGCCGCTAGCGAACGGCTTCACCAGAAGGTCATGTATATGGCTTGGAGATTTGCTCCTCTTGTCAAGTCATATAAAAGTCTTAAAGCGTACCACGCCGGAGACGGTGTATGGGTGGAACTTGACGTGCTGATGGACGAGAAGACGCCACTACGACAAGCTCATGACGTAGCTGAGACTCTTCAATATTGCTGTGAAGGTCTTGGGGAAGTGGATAGAGCATTTGTGACTGTTGATTGTTCGCCCTCTCTAACTCCTCATTTGAAGAATTTTGCGCTAACAACACTTTTCAGATGCCTGGCAAGGACCGACTGGACATGTTGCTGAGTAAAATGGGGTTTTTGGGGCGGGTACCGTGTTACATACATACTGTATTGTCAAGAACTGCATGTTAGGGACTGCATACCGTAAGGAGTACGTCAGGATAATGGCATGCATTTGAACATAATTTGATAACAGAAAATATCCAACTGTAGAGTACGGTTTACCACTAAGCTAAGCAGTGCAACTTCCTTTCTGACCAGTATGGGTTGCCGTAAACTTAATGGGACTTCAACTCTTCAGCCTTGTAACATCATCTCGTCCGTAAGAACGCGTCTTACGATTCAACGAGGCTGCGTATACGGACAATCTGGTTCTTATCATGCAGGAAAGTTTTTGATACTATTCAATACTGATATGGACTCCTATTATCATTTTATGCGGCTGTAACGGACAGTCATCTCGTAGGTTAAGACTCCAATTCTCAACCCAGGTATCGAAGGAGATCCGAGTATCAGTAGTATCGACAACTCTGGCCTTGGTTTGAGAGTTCCGTGTGAGCGTCGCACTGCCCTGCATGCACTACTTCAAATGGGTCGTTCTTCTTCGACCTTAACCTATGTGATCACCTCGTATTAGGCGATAACAGCTAGCCTTAAGACTACCCTTTTCTTCTGCACCTTGACAGTACCGTCAAATCAACAGTCTTTCTTATATGTTCTTATTTTCCCGGTGGAGTCTGAATGTACGACTGAACCTCTACCGCCCCATCAACCCTTTTCATATCCTCGTCCAAATGTACGGCTGAACCCCATGCTCCCTCCATCAACCCTTTTCTATGAACCCTCAGGCTTCACTAAGTGATACTTGCATATATTGATTGCGTGGCACACTCGCAACCCTTTTCGATAGATTCTGTTAAAGCAGCGAGTAGTTGTGTTAAGTGAAGATTTGGGTAACTGATGCCCCAGTTGCTGTAACCCCAAATCATACTAGCCCATTTTTACTGTAGGTTGCTTTCTATTGTAATTGCTCTCACCTTCCCAACTGAATTATAAATCTGATTTCCCACAGGCATGAGACAGTCATGCCAGCTCTACTGGAACGCAAAGAATCATTAGAACCCAGAGCTATAGAGACTATTGATTTTAAACATAAATATTTGAAATGTATAGAATGTTTTAGATCCCTGTTTAAACTCTACGAGCAGGGAATAGATTCCGGACACTTGATTATCGCGTGTCCTTTATCATCCTGCACTTTTCTAGCGGCAACGCCAGCAATAATGAGGATGCATAAAGAGACTGGCCATAGCCGCGAGACTGGCACGACAGGTCATGCGGTATTTGTGTGCAGACAGGATGGTTGTGCTGCGAAGTTTGACCGGTTTGACACTTATCTTCGCCACGAAAATGGACATAGTAATTCAGCGCCCCGCTATCCATGTCACCACTGCAGGAAATACCGGGGTATCAATGGGTTTAAGTGTAGAGATCACCTCACCCAGCATCTGAGGAACTACCACCACATTGGTGAGAGTGATGGGAGCTTCCAAGGAAAGTCTTGTCACCATCAGAACTGCGAGCACTACCGCGAGAAGCATGATAGGCCATGGGAGTCAGGTCAAGTATTCCAAAAATCTTCAGACTACCATACACACATGAGGAAAGTGCACGACGAGACCCCTTATCCTTGTAAAGCGCCTGGTTGTGTTCGTGTCTGGGGAAAGGGCTATTTCTGCGAGGTGGGACATGATCAAGCATATGAAGAAAGAGGATCCTAAGTACGCAGCTACAAACAACCATGGTTGAGTAAGGTAGTCTTCCGGGGAGGGACTCAGTATTTAATTTTACTGTGGTCTGTCCTTACAATTCTGGTTCTTGTTCCTCCGTCTATTCCCGTTTCTCCTTTCCCACTCAAAAAACACAAAAATATGTACCACCCCTTACTTCAACGACGTTACCACTAGATTCTCATTTCCCAGTATAACATGTCAGCCGCGCCGTTTTCTTTTGTTGGGCGTTTTTAGGTTCCGGTTGGTAGATTAGAATACACTGTCGTTACCGTAACTCTGCTCGCCCTCCATTCAGTGATATTAGTTTCGTGACGCCAAAGGATCGAGCTATCTGCATCAGGGTATATTGCTCGTTGCTATCTTAGGTATCATCTCCAGTTCCTCCTCTTACTTCCTATGTTCTTCCGAATGCACTGTAAGAAAACGCTGAATGCAACGACAATATTAAAATCCACAACATAAATTTCCATACACATAAGGCCCCTACATTATCTCTCATGGAAAACAATGGTCAAATCTACACCACCCTCCACACAGCCCACCATACCACAGCTCCCGCAACCAAAACCGCGCCCGCCAAATCCCGGACCGCGATCTTGCGCATCCCGAAGTGAATCTCTTGGTTCCAGACATCACCCGCTACCAGGGGGATAACCATATTTTCATCTTTCCCCTCCCCCTTCTCCTTTAGACCCTCCTCCCTTACCTCCTCAACCCTCTTAACCCCCTTCTCTCTCACCACCTTCATCGGCACAACAATATGCTTCGGCGTCGCCAACAAACAATCCAACTCCTCCACAACGCGAATACTAAACGCAAAAATACTCAACGCCTCACCAATAACATCCCTCCTCTCCGCCTGCGTGAGAACCATATCGGCAGCCGCAAACCCCGCCTTAAACTCCGCCTTGACATCCTCGCCATCAGCCTCGCCCTCAAAGTTAAAAAACCGTAGCGGCACCTCCGGCGTAGCATCCAGATTGTTTATGGAGTCCTGCTGCGATGCATCCGCCCGCCGCCTCCTATCCCTCGAACTCGACGCCGGCGGCGCAGAAAGCCAGAACTCACGCGGCGCGGAGGCGAGCTGGGCGCGGATCCAGCGCCCCCCGGAGAATAGCGCCATATACAGCACCCAGGCGTACGCGAGGAGGACGTGTGGGCGAGCTTGTGCGGTGGCGGTGAGGTGGGCGGCGAAGTCTTGTACGACTTCGCCGGGGAAGTGGGAGAGGTGCGCTGCGAGGTCTACGTCGCTTAGACCATAGAGTTGGGCGAGGTCTTGTTTGAGACGGGTGGAGCGGGGGAGGCCGGGGGGGAGGAGGGTCGATAAGAGACTGAGAAGGGCGGGCCGCGGAGGGGTGGTGTCTGGAGAGGAGAGGAGGAGAGAGAGGGAGGGGTTGCGCGGGGTTGAGAGGTCGGAGAGGTCGGAGAGGAGGGACTCGATTGTGAGGTAGATGTGTGCGAAGTGCGTTAAGCCGTGGGTGTAGAGTCTTGGGGATGATGAGATAGGAGGGAGGGCCAGGGGGAGACGGGAGGTTAGGAAGCGGTTCAGGGTTGTGTGGGGTTGTCTATACGTTCATAGTCAGTATAATTAGTTACCTGCGAGTATATTGGACGGGTACCTCGTAGCAGCGTTTATCTCTGCGCTCAGCGAGCTTGGAGGCGGCGAAAGCGGCGGTGCGGGCATATTGGGAGAGTTCTCTTGCGAAAGCATTATGAAAGACGAGACGGGAAGTCTCGTAGAGCGCGTCGCGCAGCCCTATTTAAGTCACCTTGAGGACTTCATGGTGTTGTAGGCAGAAGAGCAAAAGGCCGGCACGTGGAAGATATCAGAGTCAAGGTGAGGCCACGCGGGATGGGCAAGGATGCTCGGAGCCGGGGCGCCACATCCCGTGCTGGGACATAGTATTAAACTACCGGTTCCTATGTCAAGTGATGACAGCTTTGGTTTCTGATGAGAAGTGAGATGTCTTTGGTGATACGAAGGAATTATGGGAGATGATCAGGGACAAGTGATTAGATTTCGACGTTCAGCGCAAGGTTACGTCATGTGAGGCTGAAATGGAATCGCTGGTGAGGCTTGACTTCGATACCTCCTGAGGGTAGTGTCCTTCCGTTACACATATCACTTAATAAAGAGCAAAATTAAACTATACCTAAGTGGATTGCTATACTTGAATGATGAATATAAAATAATGGTCATTTATCTGCTGCACAAGGTGAGTAAGTTCTATCCATCATCTACGGTGGACCTAACCATGTGAATTAGATAGATAGGTACCTTAGGGTTCTTCAAAGGATTCAATACCCTCTTGTATGACTAATTTTAGCACTTTCGTCGATCCGATATCATTGCGATATACATAAATGTCAAGCCCTAAATTGAAGTACACCTCGGCCTTGATTTGCCTGTTATGTTCGCGATAAATCAATCCGATCGAGATGGAAACCCATATGGTGTAGTTTCTATCTCCACCGACTAAATTCCGGCCTTGAGCCCTACATTATGGAGAATCTTTTGCGCTTCATCAACAAAATCCCCTACCGCAAATGATGCTTGGTCCAGAACTGTTTCTTCATAACATCTTGAAGGTTGAATTCGTAACCTCAGAATCTCCATTCTTAGAAACCTAAGATAGCACTACTTTTCTCTCACTCCTAATGGAACTTTTTAAGAATTTAAAAAAAATGGGAAAAAAGAAAAAAAGTTGCAAAAGAAAACCTCCGTAGAGGAGGGAAAGTTATAACCTGGCGAACGCATTTAACTTCATAAAGAAAATATTCTGGCGGAAGCGGGGCTCGAACTAATGACTTGTTGACTGATAGGAAATTGACTGAAGGAAATATGACAAATGAGAATGCCACCACTAAGCCATTGCCGCCAGAATTGAAAGTGAGCAGCATTTGAGCGTCTATGAGGGACTTGTTTGGTGAAGGATTTTGTTTGAACCTGCCTCCTTTACAATATAGTTATTATTCTTGAATGCAGGACCATTGTTGAGGTAGAGTGTAAGTAAGTGAGATTCAGCTCGGAGGTCCGGATTAGTACGATCCTTCAATTGGAGTCTAAACTACGATAGCTGACGGTATCTTTACCATTATTTCACCTATAATAATTGCTACGGAGAATTAAGATTCGTCTTACTCATGAACCTTTTTGTACGATTTACACTATTTTCGGCCTCGCTCAAGGTCCACTGAAATCCTTCGTATCGAAAGACTGTTTCTTTTCCATCTTCAGTTCTCCTCTGATTTGCTCTATTAACCATCCACCGCGCTAACATCACCCTGTAGATGTTTCCGCCATTTCTATATCTTGAACCGCTTTTGTATTCTTTTGTCCTACGAAGAGCCAAATGTTGAGTTAGTAGAAAGGATAGATCGACTCACGGCGCATTGAACCCATGCTTCTCTTTCATCTCTCGCATGGTCTCATTGAGGCTATCGTTCCCCCAAATATATAATTTCTCGATCTCGTCATACTGCTTTTTCCAATCCAAATTTTGATATCTCGACCTCCGCGGTGCTGCGGGTGATACCCGTGTTGCTTTTGGTGGTACGATGCTCTGATACGATACATCAGAATCTACTGCTGTTGAACCACTGGATTCTACATCGGTAGCATTGTGCAACTCTGGCCCAGCTATTGTCCTCACTTGTTGCCCATGTGGTGTAAGTGTATATGCCACGTCATATTCGGGCCCGGTTGAAGGAGGAAGATTAAAAGGTTTGCCCGTCGAAGAAGAATTCAGGCATCTGGCTCCCTTCATTCTTAGGTTCGCAAGGCTGAGTTACTGCCAGGTGGTTTATGAAGCTGATAAGATCCTACTATCAACCGATTGGTGTGGGAAAATACTACGTTATGTTTCATTTCTAGGAAATCAAAACTTACGGAGAAACAAACGGCTTCTTATACATATGCTGAGTTGCGTTATAAAGAGATAAAATACGTAGTCGCAACAGTTTTCAAAAGTCCACAAAAGTTTCGGCCAGCAAGGCGCAGGACAGCCTCACATAAGCAGTATGCATGCTAAGGGGATATGTTCAGATGGGGGACAAGTTTCGGTCAGTGCCAATTAGCCAAAGGTAAGAAATAGTTCTCAACTTCAATAGTACCCTGCTATAGCCTGATACAGAACCCTTTCGATGCAAGAATCTGCCCTTAGTTTTATTGGCTTATACCATAGAATATCCAAGAACTTGATAGGACCAGGATTTGGACCTGCGAAGGAATCAAGAGGGCACAAAAGTTTCGATCCAATTATATACGATCATGGGATAAGGTGATCCTAATAATCGTCACATTTTATTTCCTCATACTAACTTAATGGTTCGAAAGTCCTCAAAGGAATTTAAGACCAGTTGATAGCAGATATAAAAATGGGTTCCCGCACAGCGCTTCTTTACATCTTCAATTCAGATCATTCCGACTGCAAGATAAAGTGACAATTATTACTACAGATCCAAGTCTACGGTTCGCCCCCAACCTTATAGATGCCCTCTACTAGAAGGAAGGACAAAAACATGACGGGGAACAATGGCCCATCCCAGAAGCACGGTGAAACAGAGACGACTTCGAGTACCGTCGCCAAGGTACTGTTGACTATTTCCTGGATGCTCGTTGTCGATAGAACTCTGACAGTGTTGGTTTATCCAGGACCCAACTCCAAAGGGCCAACCCTCTCTAAAGATCGGTCCCAAACCATCAGTCCAATATGTCCAAGTTCATCGCGATTGGTTGAATAAAGGCAGTTTTGATGGGGAGATTTGCAAATCTATGGATCCAAACGTGAGTGTTATGATGCAAAGATAGATGAGGGAAGGGATGAAAGAACAACCTTACCATACTATCGGCCAAGTTGTATCGCTACCCGATATGCCCTATGCTTCAGCTGTAACGAACAATAATGGCGAGCATTAGATGCACCGATCGTGGTAGGTTTGGGGGAACGTTCAGAGTTCTCGTCGATGATCCTGTGACTAGCGAGAAGAGTCGTGGCTGCCATTTGGTCGGTATAGGAGAATTGTTGGTCTTCTTGAGACGTTTAAGTTTTGAACTCATCTATTGTGGTCGTTGTGCGTTTCGCGCTCGAAGATCTATATACAAACCAGAACGTATCGATCCTTCTGTTGGGTGTCCCTAACACCTCCTTGGATGTTCCTTTTTGTTTAGTGAAAAGATACTCACATCTCCTCTGTTTACTGAAAATTTTCTAGCCGATGTCCCCCCTTTTCTTTCAAATTTCGTAGCTGTACTTTTTGCTTAGAACATCTATATCTGAAGGATCGACGACCGCAAGCGAATTAAGAAACAAATACAACCGATCTACAATCGACAAGTGTCTAGATCATCAAAATGCTGAGGATCTGGTGGGTAGTTTAGAATTCGAAGGTGGGAAATGAGCATATAGCAAGCATGCGGCATAATAACAGCATGATCATGAGGAATGAAGTGCTACCCAGTTTACCTAAGGTATCTAACTGCACATGAAAAGCATATGTGAAAGGAGCTGCTGCAAGCACCTACTCAATCATGCTTCTTCACCTCTCATATTATCAATTGCATAGCTGACTACGCTGACTTCGACTGAGATGAAAATCTTTGCGTTACCTTGCCTAGCGTAGTTCGACAGAGCTCGACGACCTTTAATCTCTTAGAGACTCCTTGCCTGGAGAATTCCTTGCTCTTGATTTCGTATGAACGGTGTATGGAGTTTCATAAATAGTAATAATTATCGACTTCAGGGCACCGTCTCTTTCATTGATTGTAGTATTTTCACGTCGACATGAGACATCGAATAGGTAGAACTAGCGGTGGTTCTAGGCCTAAGGTAGACTAAGATAGTTTAGTACGGCACTAACTCGTCTCTATTTCCACAGCATCTTTCTTTCTCCTTTACGAACCTAACTTCTTACCGATAAATCTACGCGACCGACACATTGACCCGCACTCTATCATTACGGTAATGTGCATTAGCGACCTGGCGTTCAAAAATGTGCGCGTTATACTTTGATCATAAGAATAGCTAGAGCAAGTCGAGCAACCAGAAGAGCGTAGTCTGACATGATATGATGTATTGTGGCAATTGCAAGCAAATGATAGAAACAATGGCGCTGACAACGAAAGAATATTCGATCATATTATCCCTTCCCTTCAATTTACCATCATTTCAATCCTCAGGATATCGTCATTCGACCTGGTTCGACTCCGAACGAAAGAGGGTAAAAGAATTTCAATAGATTTGCAACGAGCGGGTGGAGTTAGAAACTTTTAGCGATAAAAGGAATAAAAAGGAAACCAGAGCTTCACATGTTAGGAGAGACCCATATCAACCAGACTGAGTGGCCAAAGGGGTCTTTTTTTTCATCCAATCAATCGAAAGTCTCTAGAACATCTTCAAATAATATTTCCGAGCCTAACTTTTCTAATACCCGCCCGCAAGGAGAATTCTTATAAGGTAACATACCAGCTTCGAGAAGCCTTTCAGCACTCTTCATCATCTCTAGATCTTCACCGATGACTACGATCAATTCTACAAGAGCTTATATAAGACAATATTTAGCGTCGAATGTTTCTAACAGCCGCTCAGCGTAATCTACTAGTAGGTAGTTCTTGTCATATCTTTACAATGGTCCGTTGCTGATAATATTCTCAATATTTCCATTTCAGCGAACAGAGCTGCCGTCATAAGAAGATGCGGGCCCTGCAGACGAGGACACACGCTGTACTCCGTCCAGCGGTCTAGAAGCAGCCGAAGTACGTCATCATTATTGTGTGTGGTTGCAGTAGTTAAAGGTGTCCGCCCTATTATGTATTTGGCGTTGATATTGGCTCCATATTCTAAGAGCAAGGCCGTGAACTCCACACTATTCCTTTGCGCCGCATGGATGAGCGATGTTTTGAAGTCAACCCCAGCTGCTTCTGGGTCTCCTGTCCATTGGATGTCTAGTGCATTAGGATTTGCTCCTTGGCTGAGAAGCACAGCGACAGCACGGTTCCCCCCCCCCCCCCCCCCCCCCCCCCCCCCCCCAACTAGCAGCTGCCAAGCTAAAGGAGTACGCCCTAGAGCATCAGCGACGTCTAGTGCCTCGGGATGAAGAAGAACTTCAGACTCTAGCTTCTGTAGAGACATCCCCAAAACTATCTTGTGGATCTGATTATAATTCTGGTCCTCAACCCAATCGCCCCCAGCTGTTAGACTTCTAATTGTTTCTTCACCTTCTTTGGACGGGAACCTTTGCAGGATGAAATCGTGCGCTTTGTTCCTTGGACTATTATCATGGGTACCGATAGGTCTGTATGGACAAGATTAGCCGGCTTCCTCATTTGCCGATACTATTTTTGACTTTCTGGTTACGTACCGATAGTCAGGATCCGCACCTGCTTGAAGTAGAAATTTCGCTGTTTCCACTGTTTTCCGTAAACAGCCCACTATTATAATAAGCTTCGGGAAGAGAAATATGGAAACAATTAGGCGAGACGCTTCCGTGTAACACAGAATAGCCTCTGGTACTGCTTACGTCGCGGGGTGATGCTAAGCTACGCTTAAATAGGTCCTTGACCCATGGATATTCCCACTCAAAGCCAAATCAACACATTGAGCAGAATCGGGTACTCTGCGAAGAAAGCTCAGTTGCATATGTGGACCGACGTTAGGATGGTTGTCAATTGAAATCGAACGGTCTGGGACCAAAAAAATCCTAACGGAAACCCGTATTCCACGCTGACATGAGAAGACTGAGCCTTTTCACGGCTGGACTGGTTACATTTTGGAGTCGAGAGTGGTAATTCAGCTTATTCAGCAAATACTTTACCGAATACTTTGTCAACGATCGCGGGTGTACTGGACTTACGTTGTGTGTGGCACACACAGGAACAACCAGGCCGACATTTCGAACCACATTGTGTTAGCCTTACTCCTACAGCGTCAACACGCGGAGAGTCTGTCGACTGCGTAGAGGCCGAAGATTGCCTGCGCGGGTAGGGTGGTCCACGGTAGGGCCCAATTTGGCTCTCGTGGAAGCGCTCTGCCTGCGACCTGAGCATATTCTCTACCTTGCCTAACCTCTCGTCAACTTGTTGATTTACTTGAGAGACAGATACCTTCAAGTAGTCCTGATGGTGGGCAATAGACCAAAGAAACCCTCCAGGCAACTGGCTTTGATCATGAGCTCTTTTCAAGGTGACGGTAGAAACTTGTCTGCTAACCTGGGCCTATGCGTGATATGATATGTCTAATGGGTTGTCAATTCGTCAACAGCGATATTCAGCACTTTTACCATGGCTTTTATATATGATGGGCACCGAGTAGGATGCTTAGGTCCGCTTTACTGTTTTTGTATCCTACTGTAAAGACTGCACTTGAGGTGCTCCTTTATGAACTGGTAAGCGGCAAAATTCGGTATCTTGCTACTATCGAAATAGGATATAGGCCATCCACAAACTACCTTTAGACTCGTTGACTTTGGTAGTTCGCTTGCTTTAAGACCTATTGAATGTGAGAGTCACTCTCAGCAGGTTGCAAACCTGACCGCTCCTCTCGCACAGTCGTAAGTTTATGTTCTATTCCTAAACCAGCAACTATGAGTGGGAGGATTGGCGGATTGAAAACCCTCTTGGGATGATTCGAGGGGAACCACAAGTGCTGGCTTGGTAAATGATCATATTTCTGCTAGGTAACCCCGCAAAGACAAAGAACAATGAGTTACACAGCGTTTCCTATCTGAACAGCTGAATCATTGGTGAGTATCTGTTCGAAGAGCCGGATTTCAAGCCCTAAATCCTTCGATCATCCTTTAAGAAACCACGCATGTTGTGATTGTGAGATTTCCTTGTAGAACGATATAACAGGTGAAATTCGATTGACTGTCCCTATTTATTATTGTTTTCAACCCAGATATTTGTTGAACTGTTAATTAGTGGCTTTATTATCCAGTGGCTGTACACCGTACACAGCGAGAACATCTGGTTCCTTGCTACTATGAGATTTGGTCGAAATCTGCATAAGTATCGGATACCCGATTGGGTGGACAGCTACGTGAAGTATGATGGAGTAAGGAGGGATATCAAGCTTCTGAAGACCTCCATAGTAAGAGGGAGCAAGTCGAACTCTCAGCGTACCCATCATCCCATCCTGATTAAGTTATGTCGACTAATTAGATATTCAGACGTTGTAACTGAAATCAAGCAAGAACTTGAGCGAGTAGAATTATGCTACCAGAACACGTAGGACGTAATTCTGCGGAAGGAATCTGTTCTGCTGCAGAGCTACGCGCCCTTTCTTCCCCTCTCAAGCGCTCAGGACATCAGTAGCATTCAAGCCTATGACTACGAACTAAAGGAAATACTAGCTATTTAAATTGAACTACGAAGAGATATGCAGAAAATACAATAGTTTGGCCGAGTGAATGCGAATGCATTGGACAAAATACTTCAAAAGCTTTTAGACCTGGATCGTGGGCACAAAGTGGGATATCTTGAGGTCTACAGCCATGAAATTGCGTCTCATGTCCGATCTATAAAAGGATCAGCGGAAATTGAGGAAGTAATTCTACCATTGAAGGACAGAATCCGACTAAAGAGCGGCATGATAAAGGGGATCCCTCTTTTCCCAAGAGCTTTCGGTCGCCGGCACTCCATCGACCAGGACGACTCGTTCGAATTATGCTATAGCGCAATCGGCCATGATGATCCACATATTCTTAGTGATACCCTAAGTGTGTAATCGATACAAAATATTTTCAAGACGCCAGAAGGGAACCGTTCCTTTTGGATTTGTTTCACTACTCAACTCACGTAGAATCTCATAAGTGCAAAGATTACCTCCTCAATTTACTTTTCCGAGGGTCGAAGACTTCAACGTCTGATTCACATTCAACATATGTACATCGACTTGTTACCTCTATTGGTCATATTGACGTTATCCACGAATGGGGCCACTGTGGACGATTTAATGTCGACCTTCAAGACGTTACCAGGTAAAAAAACAGCACTCCACGACTTTCTAGCTCAGCTTGATCCGGAGTCAAGCAAAGTACTCCTGCATAGAGACGAACTCGGTCGAACTTCACTCCATTACGCCGCCTAGTTTAGATTGGTGGATGCAGTCAAAGCCTTGCTTAAATATATTTGAAAGTGGGAACTTCTAAGTGAGCAAGTGAGCTTGCACTGTAGCACGTTCAAAGACTCTGAGGGCCATACGCCGTTGCACCTCGCCGTTATCTATGATCATCCAGTTATCGTGAGAGACTTGCTATTGTTCTCTAGTCCATGGGATTCCGAGATTCTGAAAGATATTCTGACCATATCTATTCTCTCTGGTAACATTGAAATTTCGGAAATGCTAATAAAGTCAAAACTTACCTACTGCGTCCGAAAATCTGAAGAGACAGCGCTTTAAACAGCATCACGTTCAGGTTGCGCCGCTACCGTGAAACTCTTACTTGATACCAGACACAGACAAGAACTGAATGTTCCTAAACCAAGGTATAGCCTAACGCCACTGATGATAGCATGCATTTATGGCCACTCAGACATTGTAGATATACTCCTCGCATCAGGCGCGGATCCGAAACCGATCGATCCTTTCAGTCTCTCAGCTCAAGACTATGCAGCGTATAGCGGTTTCTTGTCTATCGCTGGGAAGCTGCGATTATTTGAACGCGGCTTGCATAGTCGCACTCCGAACCATGGCCGAAGGATTGCTAAGCCTTTATGGCGTCCTAAGACTATCCCTCTAAGCAAGATATTCGTCAACCTGGGCACATTGAACACTAAGAAAAGGGTTGATACTGTAGATCTAGGTCCTTATTTACAGAGGTACCCTACTAACCCATATCCTGAAACCAGCTTTTCAGTATCTATCTCTGGGATCGGAGCGGCAGGTTTTATTGAACCGATTCGGCTACCAATTCTAGATGATCGAGGGAGTTTCCCTTCGCTCTTCTTAGCGGAGGAACTAGAAAACGCAAAGCTTGTATTTAACATTTCTCGTTTCACGGTCACTATGCTGGAACCTGGTAAACATATTGGCACTGCAATTGCTCTATTATCCAGCTTAAAGCAAGGACTAGGCGCAGATCGCGAGAGCTCTATACGAGATTATACTATTCCAATATACGGAAATGAGACGATGTGCTTTATGGCACCCTCAGCTTTGGCTTTATCATTGTGAGGCTATTCCAAACACTGACTCCCTTCCCATATACAACGGAGGAAATTTGGGCTCCAGCTAGGCCAGCACCTATAGTTGGACATAGAGGTAGTACGAAATCAACATAGTGACGTTTAAATTAATCATTATGTTAGGAATCGGGCAAAACTTCCCTATTATTTCGCGACTGCAGAGAGGAGAAAATACGATAGAGGTTAATGAAGCTTTGCAATTGAGAGTGCTGAATCCACTAAGAGTTTCAACTAGCTCTTCCTTATTGTAATTAATTTGGGATTATCCTATGTGGAGGTAATGATTTTTCACTGTAATCATATGTAATTGAGCTAAATTCGAACCTAGTGCGGTTGGAACTCGTATTATCATTTTAAAATTCGTTATATTAATCAGAGAAAAGATGTCTAGTTAACCAGAGACCACGTACCCGTCATCTACCACGATCTCCTCGTCAGTGAGATCGACGCAGACATTGCCACACAGGCTCTCACCTTCGCTCAGGTAAACAACACCCTTTAAATTCATTCCCTTCATTAACATGACATCAAATATATAGTTCATGTATATTAATAAATCATAAGCCCCGCGAGACTTCCCATCGACGAATTTAAAAAAAATCCATAATACCCTAGAGCCGATCCGAAAGATGCGCTCACAATCTCTGAACTCGGTCAAGGATAGGAGCACACAAGACTTCGTAGACCGGATGAAAACGGCTTTCGACTATCAAAAGAAAGATTTTAAGGGAAATACTAGGGGGAGTCACATCCATGCATCGTTTGCCACTTTAAAAGAGCTGCTGTGCTCACTTTCAGAGTACGTGGGTATTAATATCGAACCCAGTGAGTTCGAAATGAAAGATAGAAGAACTCAGCCACGATGAGAGCGCTGATAGAGTATAGAATATACCATCCTTTAGGAAGCAGAGGACTGGAAAATGGATCTCTTTGGGATAGAGCTAAACACCTTCGTCGACGCCATCCTGGAGAAGGTTTACGCTTTTGGAGGAAGAAGAGAAATCGTTTTCACATCCTTCTATTGCACAAGCAGCGAGCTTACCCGGTTCTCTTCCTCGACGAGTCAGGAGTTTCTCCGATAGGGGATGTCAGAGCGAGCAGTCTTCCAGAAGCAATCCATTTCGCGCGTTGCTAGAAGCTACTCGGGATTGTCATGTCTTTCGAGCCTTTTGTCATGAGTCCTACGTCGGTGGATAAAGTCAAGGAAGCCGAACTTGTTTGTGCTACCTTCGGGATCATGAATGAGGACCCAATCAATGCCAAGGTATGAGCAGGAGCTGAATTAGTTGTTCACGGAGGGAGGAGTGGTGACGTTCAAGGCTGCGCACGAACTAGTTCTAACTAGTACTGATTACTAAGGCTGCTGGCCTGACGGACAAACCAGGTTAGTTCTTGAACTAGTACTGACTCTAGTTAATGGTTCCTTTTCTTCTCTCAACATCACACCTCCGCTCCCATTATCATTTACGTCTGGGGATATGGATCCTTAGATTGTCCGATAAGCTAAGAGATTACCCTCTATATCGATAAATTTTCAATTATCTCATCACAAGGTCAAAGCGAGCGCAATTCGCAGATGGAACAAAGGATTGAGTATTGATAACGAAGATGATATGATATCAAATTAATAAGATGAGAAAAGCCACATGACACCCTATGCAAGCCAGAACCAGAACCTCTCAAGCCAATTTCTCGGGATTCGCTCAGGCCAAACCTCAGCATCAAGGGCTGCCTTACCGGTCCAAATATCAGCTTCGCTAGATTTGACAAATGATGAACGCTTCCAGACTCTGTAGAGGAGGTACAAGCAGAAATAGATAGGAAGACCGATATATGCGGTCAGGAAGTCGTCGATTAACCATCTCCCCTTTGTGAAAACGGCAAACCCATTGAAGATGATGATCATCGAGAAGAAGATAAGAGCGAACCAGGCGGTGTATGGCTGGAATGGAGTCTTGTAAACAAGTGAGTCACGGCTGACACCCTGAACTTCAAGGGCTTTCTTGAAGCGCAGGTACGCAATGCAAATCGAGCACCATGTTAGGAGCTGCGCAATTGTGGTAATATTTGCTAACCAGATGAAAACATTGTTGGCACCAGCAGAGACGCACAGGTATGTGAGCAGAGAAACTGACGATGTGATACCAACGCAGTAGTACGGTACACCGCGCTTTGAGCACTTCAGCAAAAACTTCGGTGCATGGCCGTTCTGCGCAACCGCGAAGAGGTAGCGGGAGCCCGTGTAGAGGAACGCATTGCCCGAAGACGTTGCAGAGGTCAATATGACGGCATTAATGATTGAGGGTAGAGCTGGGATGCCAGCGCGGTAAATGGCAATGACCCACGGGGAGCGGGCAGCACCAGCACCGCCTTTCAAAAGTTTTTCCTCGTTTGAAGGAACTAGGACCCCTATAGCGAGTGATCCGAGGACATAGAAGAACAGAATACGCCAGAAAACTCGACGGACTGCCTTGGGAATGTTGCGCTTTGGATCTGCGGCTTCACCAGCAGCCACTGCCACCATCTCGACACCACCGTAACTAAAGGCGGCGTTGATGAGAGTTTTGAACAAACCGAGAAAGCGACCAGAGTCTCCAGTATCTATATATTCTTTCATAGCCCCAGGATTCTTCCAATATCGGAATCCCAGTCTGTCACGGCTCGGCCCACCTCCAAGGTCCAGAATCAGAGCCAGAATGAGCAGGCCAACGATGGTAATGATCTTGATACTAGCAAATATGAACTCAGCTTCGCCGTATATTGATACTGCAAAGATGTTTAAGAATATAATGATAACAATGATGATGCTGATCCAAGCGGCAATGTTGATTTCCTCATTCCAGAATTGGATGACTACAGCTGCGGCACTTATCTAAAAGGATTGTGAGCAAACGTTCTGTACCACCAAAAAAAGCCTATTACTAACCTCGACACAGAGGATGATACTTGACGCATACCAATTATTCCAACCAACTGCAAATCCCATTGCAGGGTCTACGTATCGAGCACAGTATTGGGGGATGGCACCTGGGAGAGGAAGATATGTGCACATTTCACCAAGACACATCATCATTCCGTAGATTGCTAGACCGGTGAATGAGTAACCGAGAAGGACGGAGAGCGGCCCAGATGTAGCAAAAGCACTACCGATACCAAGGAACAGACCGGTTCCGATGGTTCCACCTAATGCGATAAACTGGATGTGCCTGGACTTGAGACTGAATGGGATGTTAGACATACGGAATTCCCCATATCTGAAGCATTATCCACTGCTATATTACTCCTAGCCCACAGTACGCTTACATCGTCAAAAGGTGCTACTAAGCAACAGTACGAACCAGAAGATTGTACAGTACAGTTGCGCGACCGATCATAGGGAAATGCCCACTTACCCTCTCGCAACATAACCATATTCCTCAGCCGTTTGGACGTCTCCGTACAGATCAGTAGCCTCGTTGATGGCGACATCTTTTCTATTTGCGACGATATGTTCCTCAGTGGGCGACTCTGTACCGACTGTGTATTGATTCTTCTCCTCGTCCATAATAGAATGACGGATATTTCGCCCAATAGCGTGAAGATTTGCTAGAGATATTAACCCAGGAAGATACACGCGGAGAGCGTCTGTTCACGACTTTCCAGAGAGGAGAACCTGTGATACCGCTTCCACTCGGGTTGTCACGCTACTCTTATATCTGTGATACATCATCTCTAGTCGCGGAGGCCTGGAATACACCCCAATGCTTTCTTCTAAGAGCTATCTGCATGCTTGCCTGGGCACTGAGAATAGATGAATGGTCTGGATTATAAAGAATACTATTCACAACCACTCAGAGCTCTCGTTTTCTGCATGGAAATAGCGAGGATTAAGCAGCCTTTCAGTGCGATGTGATAAAAGGTCTCTGATGTGCGTCCAATAAGTGGGTGATGCTGGCGACCCTGTCCACAATCTGGTAAACAACTGCATACAGTTCACTCGGCGGATTCAGCATATTTTGTGCAACACCGGTGGGTTGGCACGCGATGCCGCGAGGCTGCAATGCGGGTCTGGTTCGTCTAATGGAAAGGCAAATATATGTCCACCCACGCTTGCTGTGCCTGCTCAAGCTATATGATTTCCCTTTCAAGAACGTGGCCCGGACAGCTAGACAGGTGTGACTTGCATCCTTCATTTCCTCTATTCTTTACTATGCAGGACCTTTCACGATATCCTTTGTATGAGAAGGACAATTTACGCGTAAACTCAATGGAATGATCAAATACTGTGGTGGGATTAAGCGTTCATTCCAAAAACAAGGGTGGTACCCATTCGTCAAGCAACTTGGCCTTGAGGTCTTGTGAAAGGAAAAGAGAGAGCTAAGCGCCAACAAGAATTGGCGAAGAGATATGCTTTGGAGCATCAAAGTTGCCGAGAACGCCCAGCTTCCTCTATTGGCTTATCACTACCTTATCGGGTCCCCAAATCATGCCAACAACAGGACATGAGGAAGCACGATTTCGTCCTACTAAGGATGTTATCGCAGCTAGAAGCTTGGTAAATGTTCTCGAATTATACTGCGTACAATGTGGTGTGAGTGACATGTACACGAGATTTCGTCCGTCTAGGAGAATAGTGCGTCTCTGATAGAACTCCAAGCTGATCAGAGTTGATAGGGATAGTAAGTGAATTACCGAGCGATCAAACTTTGTAAACAATCATATTCAAGAATGCAAAGTCAAGTAGATTGTGACCTTTATTAACCGGCTCTCACCACCACCACCAATGCACCTCCAAAGCATAAATTGATATCAAGGAAGAGATTGTGCACCAAACACTGAACTCGGCTTGCCGATACCCAGAAGGCTCCGATCCCTGCTCTGCAATAGTTGTGAAGCAGAGAGACACGGACAAGGCTATTGAGGTTGGGCTTCCGGATCGGGAATAGCACTCGCAGAATCATCGCATATCAACCAATTTGAAGTTACCAAAGGCAGTTCCCGCTCAGCTTGGCCAAGGACACAATGCATATATGGTTGGGCCTCGATCCTCTTACTCGGTTGGTGGAAACTCTGGGGCCGACGATGCACGTTTTCTGTGGAACCGGTCATGGAGCAGTCATCCGGTTGTGAAACCTCGTACATGTATGTGGGCTTCTTAGCAGTGTTGCACATGTGTAAAACTATTAAGAACGTATATCATCGAATGAATGACCATTCCGCATGTTATTCCCAATGCTATGTTCAGATTGTAGTAGATTGGTGATGGAACGACTCAACCATAATCCGCACCATCGCAGCGAGGGTTTTACTTCAATCCTAAGCAGTATCTTCACTTGGACTGGCGTGATATAATCCCTCAGAACAAATTCCTCATTCGCCCGTGGACTTTCGAAAGTTTATTGACAGCCCAGAACGCAGCCATGAAACCTCGGGATGGGATATTAGTGGCCATCAAGCTATACTCTACTACCTGGATTTGGAAGTTGAATCGAGGAGTCCATGTACCGCATAAAATAGACGCATATTCGGTAAGCAGAGCTTGTGGGGAGGGTACAGGCGGTAATTTCCTGACAATCTACTATACTTCTTGAATGGAATCAAGTAGATGCATCACTGAGAATGTATGGCTTTATGCTCTACTACGATACTCCTCCAGTTTAGATTACTAAAATCATCGGTTGTCGTCTCCTCGCCCTCAGTTCATCATCAAAGCATCACTGAGAGCTTAGATGTACAAGTCCGGATCTCATAATTGTCATGGGGATGTCCCTTTACCACCAGTGTTTGGCTTGCACTCACAGCCAAAGACTTTCTTGGACGTATCTCTATAGGAGGATTGAATAACGAAATGTCGTATAATTAGTGCTTTTGTTCTCCTATACGCCTCCTATAGACGGGAGGACATCTCTCATTCAGTGCTTTCGGGTCTCCAGAGCTTCTTTAGATGATGGTAATTGTGTATCTCCCGTCACTCGTACATCCCTGCGAAGGCACTCTGCAGGAAGCGCATCTTTTCACCAGTGATGATAATACACGATACGCGGGATCTCTACGGTTGAAAGGCCCATCTTGTTTAACGTCTCTTAAGAACTCTGGTAGCTCTTCTGGAAGTAATTTGCCGAATTGCGGGAGACTTTCCTCTTCCCAAACAGGATACTGGTTCTTTGGAACTTGTAGATGGCCTGATTCGTCGAGCTTCTGATTCCTGTTTGGCCAAAATATCGTGTAACCCATACCAATGCGCTGATAAATACCTTTACTTGGTGCTATTGCTTCAATTAGAAGAAAGTAAATAGAAGATTCCCAGATATCTTGAAATGTACCATGACGGGTACGCGCGGAAAAAAGAGGAAGCATGTAGCATTCCATTGTTCTCCTGAATTCCGGTCGCCGTCGATAGCGTAAGTTGATATCTTCAGTATCGAACTTAGTGTGAAACATAATTCGACCCTCTGAACACCCTAAGTATTTACCCTCATACATAGGATTATCAACGCTATTTCTCAAGACCCAAGGGTATTCGGAATCCCTAAAGTTGATGAAGTCGGACCAAGTTAGACCGAACTCATCTGACGCGTTGTTTCCGTAGCCTATGGGAAACATCCATCCAGTCAACCGAAGCGAAGATTCTTTTATCTGACCAAACAAATTAGTCCCAGAAGGTGTTACGTGCGCATCAATGAACTCCACCAGCCGTTGGTGATCAGTCTGGTAGTTGTAGCGAAGTGGTGCATCAAAACGAGCCCAAGACCAAGAAGGCGCACGATCATTCCAAGCGATTTTCGGATAATATATAAGACCCCACGCAAGATCTCTTTCGAGAGTTTCATTCCATAGGCCAGCTAGATATGATGATTTGGAGATTTGATGGACAACTCTAGCCACTCCCGAAATAGCAACTAGTTTATCGTCGGCAATAGTTAACTGAGTATTGCTGTAGTATTCCACGATTGTCTGCCAGATATCCGAGTAATTGGTAGACGACAAAGCTTTCAGAGACCCTAGAGTATCAGGCTTGAGGGTAAGATCCTCGCGTCCTATGAGAGATCTGAATCCACGGAAATGAGAAGGAACCATAGAACAATCTAAAATCTCCGAACTAAGCTCTTCAGCACACTCGAAATACACCAAAGACTTTGTGAAGCTTATATTTCTTCTCGCTAGGAGTCGTTCCTGGCATACCCAACCTCGACGGTACAACGGTTCCTCATCGAGCTTGTCGAACAGAAGTATATCCGTGTGCCGTCTGGTGACCTCGTTAGCTCGTTTTCTACCAGATAAATGCACTCGGTGAGGCCAAATTGTAGTAGGATCTCGGTCGTAGAAGAGTCCTTCCAAGCTGTTGGTAGCACAAGTTGCAGCAATATTGCAGAAGCTATTTTGGTATATCAGGTCCATTAGGCCACTCTCGTAGTCCCAATCCTCTGCCGAGTCTTGGATAATGCACTATTATTATTGTGTCAACTAGTTATCCTAAGATCAACTGTTCAACAAACTTCCAGTTTCAATGAAACCTCTTCTTACCAGCGAATCAATCCACAAATACTGGATTCCCAACTTAATCGTACATTCAACGGCATCAATGTACTTACGCGGTGCTAATTTTACTGGGATACGCATGCTGTACTCAGCAAGACTTTGTTTTGTGAGCTTCAAGTGCTGATCATTACCCCATCGATGACTCAGTGTGGTATATGGGCTTCGAACGCGGTTCTCACTGGTCGAGACTAATCGAAGTGTCACCCTCGTCCCCTCTCGCCCAATCTCTATCAATCTTGTCGGTACCCAGTCATTCGATTCCCGGCAAACTTCATGAGAACTCTCGCAGTTTTTAATGCGGCCGGTTATATACTTCCAAACTTCCTGTGAATCTGTCCTATAAGAAGGCTTTTGCAGCTCGCGATCAGAGGCTACCCTTATGACGAACTCGCAATAGTCATTATTTTGCAGTGAGTATATAATAACAACAACGCTAAGAGATCGCCGAGCTCGCGTCTCCAGCTGCATATTCGCAAGGTTGGTAGGAGAGACTTCGAGAAACTCCTGATTCCACCTTGGGGGGGAGGATTTCATATGATGTAAGATCTGCATACACCACCAACATCTACTCTGAATGCCATTTACGAGCTCTGCTGAATTGCGGTGGAGAATCGTTCCTTCTTCTTTAAGAAGGTAATAGAGAGCAATCTTGTCGAAGATGGGCAGTTCCCATATTGTTTGGCACCGCTCACATTCCTTCCCTAATGTAAAATCTCCATCATTGGGTAGTTCTTCAACTAATTTAGTGGAGGATTCCATAGATATATGTAGAAATATACACCACTCCGTGTCCGAGATCGTCAGGTTCAATAATACGTCTAAGTTCAGACCATCTTAGTTTGAAAAGTTCTACTATGATGAGACTTTTTTGTAAGATATCAAGACCAAAAAGGTGAAAGATGGCGCAAGGCTCGGAAAAGATAAGTAGTCTTGGATTCGACCTTACTCGATTAGGATTGACCCTCAGCCTTGCAGACTTCCAGAAACTTCAACTGTTACTATACTCGGCTTTGAAGCCTACGCAATGAGGTCTCAACGTTCAGAAATGAATCATTCATAAGAGCCCAAAGCATGACTCGGGACACCTTATATTTAGAAATTGCGGTGAGTTCCTAACGCTAGTTCTAAACCCACGACGGAGAATCTCCCCCGCTATGTTCGCCTTGGTCCCTACAGGCTAGTCTGGACCGTACAACTTTTTTATTAGGGACTGCATGTAGCGCTCACCATGCACTTCAAAGGGTTAATAGTTTTCCAGTGGGCTAGAGTTTAGCCTCACTGTCCATAAGTAACTTGGTGGGAGAAAAAGCTGTTCAGCCTTGCGAATCAGTGCCCTAAATTAGACTACGAGACCGCCCTCGGGGGCAGATCTTGTTTGCATTGTTAAGCGATGGAACCCAAAGATACCGAAATATCCTCTAGGTATCTGCTCCTCGTTGCCGAGCAACAACCACAAATCCTCTTTAGGTTTTGATCTGATGACCACTTTTCGAGATAGAGTCGTGACGCTGCAACCAATGGAGAGTCCTCTCGGTTGTCCTCGGTTATTTGCCGAGTTTGGGGATGTATACTGTTGTAGATTCATATTGTAATAGAGGAAGTGGTTTGTGAGATTAATTTGCAACGCCAATTAAGCTCATATATTCGGTTTCGGAAGGGATTCGGTACGTTCCGATGATGGTAATATCTGTTCTATTCCAGGTCTTAGTAATGAGTAGTGGAAGGATTGTTCCCGCATATTAGATATACGGACCCAAAACCAAGGGGTCCATTTACCTCAACAACGGGGTACCCGGTGGCGCATACTGAGATATTGTAGCAAGGAAGAATGCCTCGGGTATTGCAAATATCATATGAGAAGAAGTTCAAGCTAGAGCGAGTAACAATGCTGTGCTCTGTAAATGATCGGGATATTCAGTCTTCGACCCTTGGCCTCTTACCGTCCCGAACTGTCTCATCACCGTATCTCTTCCTTTCTCCAATAGGTTTGGCATTGGCCCCAGTAGCCCCTCCACCTTGATATCCTTTGTCCGGCTTAAACCTATCATCATCCATATAGTCATTCTTTGCTCCTTTTCGATCCCCAAATTCTCCCCACCTTCCCGTGTCTTCCGACCTCAAGTCTTTATATCTAGTCCTTCCTTTCTTTCCCAATTTCGTCATATCCCTAATTTGCATGTACTGCGGTAATAGCTCACGGTTAACATCGTCCGCAAATTTTGCTCCTGCTATCTCCCGCCTATCCAAACCTTGCTCCTTGGCGTCGTCCTGAAAAAAAGCCCCTTTATGGAAGTACTTTTGCATATATCCCATCTTTCCCCTATCCCCTTGCTCTTCTCGTTGTTTCTTCAGGAATTCGCGATCTTCCGCTTCCCGTTCCGCGGGAGTGAGGTTCTTCCGTCGCTCAATTTCGGCGATCTGGGCTTCCTCCTGTTCGATCTTTTCTCTCTCTCGTTTGACACGCCGTAATTCACGTAACTTCCAGGCTGCACGTTCAGCCTCCACATCCAGTCCATCGGTATCGTCAACCGCCTCTGCATCCAAAACATCCTCGTCATTGTCCCACTGCTTTTTCCCCGCAGCCTTTGCTGCAGCATTTTTCTCCAGCTGCTCCTGTACTACCGCATCGGCTTTCGCTTTCCGCTTTGCTTCCTCTTCCGCGTATTTATCCTCTTCTGATTTACCGTTGGGCGCTGAGACCCCATTCATCTTCCGCTGATCCTTCTTAACAAACACAGGCCTCAGCATCTTTCGTCTAGCCGCGCCATCATCGCTGCTACTCTCCTCATCGCTCTCACTCTCCTCTCCACTTTCACTTCCATCCTCTTCGGAGCCCTCTTCACTATCTTCTGTCTCAAACCCTTCCTCCTCCTTCGCTTTGGCAATTCTCTTAGCTTCTAACCGCGCCGCTTCTTGTGCAGCTGCTTGCTCCCTTCGTGCATTGAGATCAACGTTCTTGAGATTATTTGATAGGGCTTTTGCCGAGGGGAATGATGTAGCTTTAGGAGCAGACGCGGTGGGTTTCTGTTGAGCTTCCTCTTCGGATTCTTCTTCCTCGGAGGTTTCTGGTTCTGGTGCGACGGGTTTACCAGCTCGGTATCGAGCTGGCATAACAGGGTTGGGGCGCATTGTTTTGGGAGGCATGTTGAATAATATGTGTTGGTGGAAATGTAATTGAAGATCGTGCGTATGCCCTCAAAAGTGAGGTCTAAAATCGTAAAAGCGCGAGTCATGTTAAGGTATTCTTGGCAGTTTTTGACGTTGGTATGCGCACGGCCTCGCTTCGCCCATGGCGTTCCCGTCTGAACCTTAACACAACGTTTGAACTTCAATTCTCTCCTATCCTGACTGAAACAATAATTCTCAACTTCATCTATGATACGGGTACTACGAGAATATGTTAATTGAAATATGTTAATTGAAGTGCGTGATTCTTCGACGTTCCCTATGTCAAGTATCGGGTTGGTTCTACACAGTAAGTCCAGCAAGTATTGATAAGCTGTTAGAGTCAATATAGAATGAGTGAAGTTAATTATATCTCTATGAGAATGATATAATTATATTTTATAAAGATCATGAGCAGTCGAAGATTGAATATGATAGAGAGTCTGTTATCAGTCTGAACACCAATTCGACCTCTCCTGTCCGCTGACTTCCAGTATCTTGGCCCTACTGTTCATTAAAATCACGTTTTTCCCGTTCTTCATCAACTAAATCTGTACCAGAAACATGCTCAAGTCATCAAAAATAGGTCCCACCTTCCTAAACAAACAGTCCTGTTTGCACCTCATAAGTAAAAAATTGCGAGAATCCCTTCGACTTTCATGGCCGGATGGCCGATTGGTGTAGTACGTAGTACTTTACTCAAATCAACCTCCTGCGTTACGGATGGTATGTGGGTTCAACCCCCGTCTGTGTCAGCTTAAGGACCCTCATTTGAGTTAGGAACCAGAATATCGCTAATGAACCAGACCATGAAATGAGTCGCCACAGTAAATCAGTTCGCCTGGTTTCTGGGATCCCCGAGGGGATTTTCTTTTGCAATTTTTTATCCCTTCCGAGTTTTCTTTTTTTTTAATTTGTTTGCGACGGACAGAGAGGCGCGCATGATTCACAAATGTCAGGTGAGAGGAGTAGCAGCAATAAAACTCCTGTTGACTTATGTTTAAAACTCTCTTTTTCTTTGGTGTAATGAAGCAAACGTGTTTCGACAAGACAGAGCCTCTGCAACGGACAACGTAGGATGTGGGAACCATTCAAAGGGATGCAAACATTTTTGTTCTCTTTGCTATGTATCCACGATTTCACATAAAACCATAAGATGGCGGGTATCGCTGACTTCGAATTCCTAGACCTATCCTCTACTTATATTTAGTGTTGTTTGAATGCCACGCGGTCGCAATAAATGCGCGGGTCTCAGTTGATCGCGATGTAATTCAGGTGCCTGCTACAAGTTGTTCATACCCCTTTAACGTTGTTATTATGTAATAATCTATTTCACATTTCTTTCATGCTCTAATTCTGATCTTTATGGGACAGTTTGAGTTTTAGCTTGATAGCCTTCTTACTCTTCTCCCACCAGTTCAGGTCTTCTCTGGAGAAGCTGGTATCTACGGGATCCTCAAAGAGTGTTGCCCAACGACCAGGTGTATACCATTCATCATAACGGTAGTACATCGAACTAGGACGATAGTCAGACTCTTGCCGTACATCCTCTGGTAAACTTAGACGAACCTTCTTCTTAAGATTAGTCGTGGATTTGCACACGATATCCGGGTTCACCGACTTCACGTCTCCGACGGTATCCTGATTCGACAAGTTCGGATTTACCTCATTATACGGGTTCATCAATTTCAAGGCTGCGGCTGCCCTCAATCTAGCTTCTGCTTCTTGCTCGATATGCAGATTTGCAAGAAGCATTCTCCTCTTTCGCCACTCATCCCTGGTATCCCAACAGGTCTGCTGATACTCCTGATTCATCTTCAATTCCTCGTCCTCACTTAAAGTCGCCTTAAACTCGTTGATTTCTATCTCAATGACCCGGAGGCGGTTGTCGACCTCATTGAACTTCTCCTGTGCGAATTCGACACGATCCTGAATAGGCCAGTAACCATCGTCTGTGTCTGAAACATCCATCATCTCTAGATCAGAGGTGTCGTTCATTTCGACTTCTGTATGTTGGTCTGCGTGGTACCGTACTAGATCCGCTTCGATGATCTCTCGTTGATCGGCGTAGTCCCACATTAGGAGATAAAAGGGCTTGATACTCCACTAAGTTTAGATACGATTTGATGATAATCCGAATTTGAATGCTGTCTTTGGCACTATGAAGGGTCATTTGAAATGGTCCACACTTCAGTTCCTTGAAAAATATATGCGCAAAGTTTGTCTGTTTGAACAAGGTCGGGGTGCTGAGCGATCATCGATATGCAATAGAAAGGCCTCCGGACTTTCACAAAACAATGTTAAGACTGATTGTGGTAGGACCTGACCGCAAAATATTGTTAAGATACTACTCCCTAACGTTTTACGAAAACTCACACGGTGACAACATCTTTTCTATACAATGTATGAGGATATTGTTCAGCGACAGCCTTCATCCTTGAATAAAGTTGATATCTACTTCCTCTTTTCCGAACCCAAAAATAACAAAATGGACAACCTCGACCCAAACACCGAGGCAGGTGCAACTCATATCATGAACCAACAGAAGAGCTCACGAACCCAATTTCTCGGGAGCATTCACCCCCTATCCAATCGACCGGCTCTTGATGACCCGACAGACGGCCACTGTCCCGTCTGCTTGGAACCATATCCCGAAGAGTCCCTTGAAGGCTCTTCTCAGGACACTTTACCAGCGCAGCTACCCTGCAAGCATCTCATCGGAATCTACTGCTTGAAATCCTGGACCGCCCCACCCTCCCAGGGCGGCGAGGGGAATTGGAAAGGATACTGAAGGGAAATATTTTGGAGACTGCAGGTTTATCCAAACCCCAAGACATCTGATTCTTCACTGCAAACATTTCTCCAAGGAACGAAAAATCATGGAGAAGCAGCTAAATTCAAGAATAACATTAACAAAACTTTTTTGTATAGAGAAGGGGAAAGAAGTACTCTTCCAATACTTACACAGTACACAAATCTCAACAGCTAACTGGCTGCTACATAAAAGAGAAATCAATGAAGAACAAGAAACATATTAAAAATGATAGTATACAGGGGAAAAACAGATCGATATATAATGCAGGGAATTGAAGAGCAAAGGATAAGTGGAGTTGGTTCAGTTTTTCTAATGCTTGGATTAGACTGCAAAGTTTGAACAACTGGGGAGCTTCAATCCTCAGACACTCTCACTAGACATATTATTGCCCTAGAATAGGGATTTATGTAGATGAAAGAGTAGCGCCATAGCCAAAGAGGCTGCATGCGCAGTATTGTAGATAATGCAATACAATAGATT